>JABUQX010107284.1:0-34957 GCA_015478945.1 Trachelipus rathkii
AATGTAATACAAAGTTTTATTGAACATATAAACTTTGAATTTGCTTTCGTACATATAAAAAAAATAATGAAATATAAAAATAAACTAACAAAAACCCCCCTTCCCCATACCTTCCCTCATACAAGATTCGTTAAGTATTCATCATCCTGGGTAGAATACAAATGTGAACAGGTAACCATCTACCGATCATTAGTATTTCAGATGGATGATAGAATACATATCTAATCCTAATCATTGGCATCCAATACTGTAGACGTACTAAAAGTTTAGCCACATGATTACCTGAATATCTGACCGGCTAAGTAAAACATTGCTACTACTATGTATAATCAGATAATATTATAATGCATGACTAGCAACACGATATAAAGAAGGGTTAAGCGCCATTAAATTTTGTTCATTCCTAGGGTAAATATGCAAAATAGGGATCCATATAGATTGACTATATATCGAACCTACGAGATTGGTGAACAACCTAATAGTCATAATCTAGATAGATTAATATATAGATGTAAATTCTAAGCACTCATCACGTAATTCATTATAATATACTTACTACATATAAAATGATATCATATATACTCAATAGATAAAATTTCACCTATTTTTATTTATGACATAGACCAGTGTATAAGTTTCTTTATTTTTCTACTAATGAGATGACAGATAACTTTGAAAAGTAACCATTTTTACGGTATACGTAAATAGCAAAGTTGATTATTATACGGCCTGAATATATACGGTTTATACCGGCTAGCTATATACAGAGAATTCTTTTAATGAGCCGAAGATATTCGATTCGGATATTCGAGTACTTTTTCACATTCGGCAACATCCTAAAATATATATTAATATATATATATATACTATTATATATATTTAATATTATATAAATATTAATTATATATATATATATATTTATATATAATATATATATATATATATATATTATATATAATATATATAATATATATATATCATATATATATATATATATATATTATAAATATATATATATATTAATATAATATATAGTATATATATATATAATATATATTAATATATAATATATTATATATATACTAATTATATTATATTATATATATATTATATAATATATATAATAAAAATAGGTAACCGATAAATGGACTGTACTCTATTTTAGAAATTTAGCATAACTTCGAAACATTGATGCCTAGAGATGGTCTCACCTCCTATTTTCAACTATGGAAGGCTTACCTGCCTGTCTCCGGCGATCAGATCCGTCTTCTATAGCAAAATCATCGCTTCATGTGCTTATCACACGAATGACTCAGATGCCAAATAAATGCACGTATTACAGAAGTCGAGTATTGTATATATCACGTTATTCATACTACCTGCCCTAGCTTATTCAATAAACTGATTATATGAAGAGTATCTTATCGTCACAAAAGGACAGTGTACATTGACGTACTTTGTTATGTATAAGTAATATGATATATAATATTCCTCTAAAGGGAGCTGATCATACAAATATTCGAGCTTTGAGTGACCACTAGAAGTCTGTAATACTAGAGATAAGTATCGTATCATAATAATCTGAAAAAGTATTGAGTTAAATTATTTTACTAGAGAGAAATTAATTGAGATATATGCAAAAAATATAATATATATTATGTTGTGCAAGAAACACGTAAAATATTATAAAAATGATAAAATTAATACTTACATATAATATAAATTTTATTTTTATATTAAGAAATATATTTATTATTTATTATTTTAAAAGAGAATATATAACTTGAGGTGCCGGATAAATGGGGACTTCCGGGTCCATTGAACATCTGCTTCACGATACAGAGATGTAGGCACTGGCCAGTGTCACGACATTTTCAAACACCATGAATGCGTGGTCTCACTGTGCCCGGCGATCAGTCGCCTCGCACGCAACTGCATCCTCAGCGTGCCACAAAGCTGTCGGGCATCCCGAGCAATCAAGGTGTCTCCGCGCGCGTCTACAGTCGTTCTCATTCGTTCACTCCATAATGCTGTGCACCCCCTCAGAATGTCAGCAAGATACGATCATTCCCCGATGTAATCATATTCTGCGATCCACTACCCTCCCAAAGCTCTTCTGACAACAGAACCATCCTTCTAAGTAATCGCACTGAAAGCTTTAGGCGTTGAAGATCCTCCAGTCACATTAATGAGAAATGGGTCCATTCTCGTAGAAGCTACTACCCGAATTCAAAGTTCTATCTTCCACTCTACGTCTCTTGCAGATATTCCCCTTATTTCTACCCTGATGAAATAAGAAAACACATCTAAGGGCATACCATTTACTCTGATGAAACAGAAAGACAAGATACAAGCTGTCATCTATGGGAAATCTCCACAGAAAAGATTTTCCGTTACAACGTTTATAGAGATTTCCTCCTCGTCGGGAAACTCCTGACAAACCAATCCCCCGTTTACTACTGACCTTAATCCCTCATTCACCACAAAGGTTAAAATAGGGTTTACAAGATACAGTGTTCGCACGTTTGTCCCTCGACCCAGACGTTGCTCAAATGTCAACGGTTTGGTCATCCCCGCAAATACTGTAGGGGACCGGATTGAAATATGCCCCATCCTGCGGAGAATTATTTGCAACACTCCCTGTAGAAAATACCCTCTGAACTGTGGGGACCCCACTGTGCCTTCTTCTTTCAAATGCCCTCCCACCTGTTGAACAGGAAGTTCTGGAATTATGCACCATACACAAAATGAGCAGAGAAGAATGCCATACTACGCCAGCTTGTGAAGAATATCCTACAAGACCAGCGATCCTACGCCCACGAATCACTGCTGCCGGCCCACTCCTCAGCGTGCTAATCCACCACACAAACGTCATCCCAGCAGAGACTCCTTCCCAAATCCCAGTGAAATGCAGGCAGCTCTGTATCCTATCTTGCTGTATTGTCCCACGCCACCGGACTTCTCAATTGAACAAAAAAGCAGCCTTGACTCCAATTATCTTGTCCAAGCAAAGCCATTAACAACCCTATCCCGGTAACTAACCTTCAAAAACCAGCAATGAACTGAGCTGGTTCACCAACACAAATCTTGAAAACACTTCTTTTCAAGACAACTGTCCCATGCCTACCAATGAGTTTCCAAACTTATGAAGAGGATCTGTCTCTTTGTCCTGTTGATTCCCTCCCATCCGTTACTCAAATCCTGTAAAGATGTCCCCAAGGCAAAGAAAAGAAATCGCCAAGCTTAAAGATTATTCCGTTAAAATAGCAGACAGCGTCCGAATTTAAACAAAGAACAAACCTACCCGCAGACGTAAACAATGAACTCAGAAGAGACCTCAGCATTAGTCCACTCAAGGGACAAAATCAACTACTTTATATAGATTGTAACCAAGCAATCGCAGCTATCGTACAACCTACCAATGAACCTCTAATAGGTTGCAAGATAACTCTAGCTCTTCCGAGTCTTCCTATAATTCTTCTTCCGAATTTCCTATCTAAGCGCTCCCCAAGGGATTCTATACTTTAGCAGAAGAGATGAAATGAATAACAGCTCCCAAATGGAGCTTGATGTGATGAACCACTCTCTTTCTAATACTTCCTGCGCTTCCGAAAAGGGCGAATGGAAGACTGTCCAACGCAACGCCGCAAGCGCTCTAAGCGCTCTGGTGTCTATTGGACGTGGGCATGAAGGGAGACCCAGAGGTTCCCATTCCTAACTAAAATCGTCCAATCTCCCAAACACTCCACGACGAATTCTAGCCAAAGTCTCCAGGTATCGGAAACTTGTCAAATCCAACGAACCATATTGGAACCCTTATCGCGACCCCAACCTCCTTCTCAAAAAGATGACACTTTCCCGGTAACACCTCCTCCCCAGTTCCATGGAAGCAACTCCACATCCCTTACGACATTTCTGAATCTCCTTTTTTGCAAAGATACTGATTCCATCTCCTTACATAAACACGAGCCATTTTGGTTGCTCTTCTATTGACCAATCAAACCCACACAATAGTTTGGACTTGGTTGAACTCAACTTTCTTCGCATTCATTGTGAAGCTCTTTCACCAAATACATCTGAAAACTCCTCCCTGAAAAAGAGGTCATACAACCTAAACAAATCTCTGGTGTATGACTATCCCTGGCCCCCGAGGTTGGTTCCCCCTCCTCCGCCGAGCCCACTGCCTCCAATCCTTCCCTCTCAATCGTATCCACCTCTACATTACCCAGTCACGCATAAGAGACAATGTCTCTAATGACGACGACCAAATATATTCCAGTAACTCATCAGAACTTACTTTTCCTTCAACTGGACTTGTCGTGGCTATTACTCTCTAATTTCGAAGAACATTGTTCAACTAATAAACCATATGTAACACAAGAGTTATATGTTGCAGGAACTAGACTATGTCAATCGTGACTTTTCTTTCAACCACTCTGAATATAAATCGCCGTTAAACTCTATAGAAAGAGGTGACAATGATAGGGGAGGGGCAGGAATCCTCATTCAAAATCTATCCCCTAATTCCCCAGTCCCTCTCCCCAAACCAAACTTCATGCAGTAGCGGCAAGAATTCACTTATCCATCGCATTACTATATGTTCAGTCTACTTAGCTCCGAGTAGTGAATTACTAAGGTCGACTTTAGCTGATCTTTTTAACAGCTCCCTACTCCGTGTTATACTAGGGTGACTTCAACCTCGCCACCATTATGGGGTGACTCGGTCACTTCATCCAAATCCAAGGTCTTAATAGATCTTCTAACCCCCTTTCCCTGGGATGCTCTTAAGCAACAGGACTCCTACCTATGAACGTTTAGATACACACACTTCTTCTTGTATTGTTATTTCCTCCCATTCCCTTCTGGATCGTTTTACCTGGTCCCGCTTTTGATTATTTATTTGGCAGTGATCATACACCAATAGCACTGAAATGAGCTTGTTCCAAGCCCAATGCAGAAAACAACTCCAGCTGGCGTTATGTCGAGCGGAGTGGGCCTCCTTGTTTATTCAGGCCAAGCTATCCCTTCTTTCTCTCTGTTTAATAACCGATTTAGACTGTTTGATGAAGCCTTTCTTCCTTCAAAAAGTAGTCCCATGCTAAGGCGAGGGAAGCTGCATCCCGCAGTCTTCCTCAGGGCAAGCGGTCGGCAACCCCCTTGGTGGTCCCAACAGAGTGCGCACTAAAGCCCACCTGAGAGAAGAACGAAACTCCTCCAAGTCAATACTACAAAAAGACCCGTACCACTCCAAACATGATTTTTTTTTAAGCAGCCGCAGCGAGATTCTCGGCGACTTAATCGTCAAACGCACGTAAACAATATTTTCGAAACTTTACATTAACACCGGCATAACTCCACAGACTCCCCTTCCTTTAGTTTGGAAAAGTTACACAGAAATATCTCGTCGATCTAATAACAGCCCTCCACCCACAGTCCTCCGTTATGTCCTTGGCCCAGACTTAATTTCGTACCTTCAGGTAGTAGCGGATGCGTTAGAGTTGTAGCTTCGCTAGCCATTCGAGTTCATTCCGCTACCACTGAAGCCCTTTCAATAAACTGAGAACTGACAGCAGCACTGCCAGGACTTTCAACATCGAAAGGCGGGAAGATCATAACCTACAACCGTCTTTTTAACACCTGCAGCAGTATAGACTGCACTGGCGAGTAAGCAAAGACGGTGCCTCTTGTCCAGACATGATTTCGTATAGAATGCTCCGTCATATACATCCCTCAGCATCAGCATTTTTGCCTTGATCTACTATAAACAGAACTACATCGAAATCCTCTTTCCATCTATTGGAACAGCTATTGTAATTCCTATCCCCAACCTGGGAAAGATCCGAGAGCTGGCGGATAACCAAAGACCATTTTCACTGACCTGCCATCATTGTAAATTAATGGAGAAAATGGTTTCAGGCCGCTTTCTTCCTGTTCTGGAGAGAGTCGAAAGCTCTTTTCAAACTTCCAGTTTGGCTTCGCAAAAAATCGTTTGACCGCGGACCCTTGTTAAAACTAGACCATGACATCCGGAAAGCCTTCTCAACTGGTGGGACGGTTTCTTGGCGTCTTCTTTGACCTGGAAAAAGCTTACGACACAGAACTGGAATTATCCTTAAAACTCCATTCGCTCGGTTTTCCGCGGACAACTCCCTCTTTTCATTAAATGCTTTTTGTCAAACAGATCCATGCCAAGTTCGGTGCTCTTCTATTCTGTCTCGCCACATTACTCTGGATGAAGGCGTTCCGCCGGGTAGTGTTTAAAGTGTACTACTATTTGCTTCCGGATTTAATGATATTTGTTACCATCTAATTCAGCGACTGTCAATTTTCCTATCTATGTCGATGGACCTTGCAATATACATAGCCGGTGCCAGGACTGCCCTTTCTCGAACGGCAAACTTCAACTAGCTATTGAAATATTTCACAGTGGGCTACCTCCCATGGCTTCCATTTTTTTCCCACCAAAACCTCAGCAGTGCTTTTTAAGAAAAAAGGGAATCGAAGAACTTGCCAACTTCTTCCAGCGAACCTAACCTTATATGGTTCGCCCATTCCTGTAACTTCACAGGTCAAATTTCTAGGCCTCAGCCCAGATTCCCACTTTACATATGACCCGCATATACAACACCTAAAAACAACTTGTCATCGCACCCTTGACCTGTTACGTCATCTCGCCTCAAAATCTTGGGGTGCTGATCGCAAATCCCTTTTACGTCTTTACACATCCCTGTTCCGATCGAAACTAAACTATGGCTGTGCAGTATATGGTCAGGCCTCCAATACTCTACTCCATCTGTTGGATCCATCCAAACGAAGCGATCCGTTATCTCACTGGAGCTTTTCGATCGTCCCCAGGTGAGCCTTGAAGTTGAATCAATGTGATGCCACTCCTCTTCGAAGAGATACATCATGTGTACAAGTTATCTTCGTTTCAAACCCCAATAACCGTCTGCTGCTGACACCGTATCTGCAGGAGGTACCTTCAGATCCTAATTACTTTAGCCGAGAGGCCATTTGCAAAGCGGTTTCAATACACATCTTTAATTTCCTCAACATCCTTTTTCAAAAGGTGCTGCTGCCTTTCTCTTTTGACGAAGCGGGTACAGCACCTTGGCTATTCCTCTCCACCATTTGCTTTGGCTCTGACATCCTCTCTCAAATCTAGCCATCCTGCTCGCCGCATGTTGTAAAAGACATCATTCCTGTCTCATGCCGTAGTTCACGATGATTTACTCCAGTGTTTTACTGACGGCTCTAAAACAGGGGACATGTGGGTGCATCTACTGTTTTTCCTGACCGCAACCTCTCCCATTACCTTCCCCCTTATGCTTCAATTTTTTAACAGCAGAGTTAACGGCTTTATAATGATTCCCTTTCTCGACTTCGTAATCCTAACTCAAGATCACTCATAATTTCGTTTATTCAGGATTCGCTAGCGCGCTACAGAGCCTTAAAACCCCCTTATTCTAAAAACGCAATGGTATCAGCTGTACAACAATTTCTTTCTCGACTTTCTCCATTCCCGTAAGAATCAAATTATTTTATGTTGGACTGCCCATCTCACGTAGGGGTAACTGGCATATGAAATCGCTGACAGAGAGCGCCAAAAATGGCCGCCTCCTCTCTCGGAGTTGTTCCAGGTACGTCCCGGATGCCTTCGACAAGGCCGCCTCCCCATGCAACCTGATTACCATCCTGCTCTCCGACAGGGCTTCGATCTTGTTGGCAAGGAGTGCCTGGACGAGTGATCGCCGGGGAAGGAAACTCAGAAACATAAAAGCCGAACATCGGATGAGTGGTCTTCATGCCCACAAGACCGAAGAGCGCGTATACTAATGAGGTGATTACTTGCAGCCTCGTATTGGCACAGCCTAATATCACTCACAGTCACATATGTTCACGAGACCGCTCCTCCTTTGCAAATTTGGCCTGGGTCTTGCGTCGCCACAATCCCCGCAATCTGTTATCAATATCTCAATTGCATTGTCCATGTGGACCTATTCGCTTGTCGTTATTTTCCTACTTTACGGTTCAAGACCCTTCTAAAAGATTATCCCATTGTCTTATCTGAATCTTCCCACTTTAGCAGTAAACTATTTTTTGTATCTTAAGAAGTGATATTCCTTTATAGCATTGTGATTTTGTTATGTAACTTAAGCTTGAACAATAAGAGGAATAAATTTATTTAAGGTTTTTATTTATTTTGACTGACTGAATATTCATTTCACCACATCTTTCTTTGACATTTGAAACATATATGATGACAGGGCTCTCCCATGGTGCTGATTTTTCAGCCCAAAGGGTGGCCGCTTCATTGTGAGCCGTGGTGGGTCCTGTACACTAACTCAAAAAAAAAAAAATATGTATATATATATAATATATATAATATATATAAATATATAGATATTATATATATATATATAATATATATTATATATATAGATATATATATAATATATATATATAAAACTATATTTATAATACTATTAATATATATTATATATAATATAGTATATTTTTAGTTTAGATATTTATCATTTGTAATTAAAGAAGTTTTCAATCAAATTAAATTTAATTCAAAACTTAGTAATTGGGCCTGCTCAATTTTATTTTAATATATATATTGTAAAGTCAGGGTTCCCTAAATGCTAAAGGTTGTAGAACCTCTATTTTTATCTTTTGCAATATTTTTTTTTCCCGGAAAATCACCCTATATATTAACTCTACAAATAATAACAATATCAGCAACATGTCTGTGGGAGGCTGAAAAGAATTAGAGGAAAAATCAATTCATCATAACGTCACACTTATAATTTTTTATTATTATTTAGCATTATATATAACATTTAAACTTTTTTTTAAAAATTGAAGCATCTGGCAGTATTAGCACAGGTACCGAAGGAGAGAATAGAGAACGCGAAAGAGAAAGAGAACGTGAACACAGAGAATCCAGAGGCATACATGAAAGAATTAATTCTGTAGTAAGCATAGGTTTATAGAATATCTTCAATTTAATTCTAGAATATTTGAAATTGGTTTTATTGTTTAGTACATTTTGAGCATTTAAAGTATATGTACATTTTTTTTAAGCACAAAAAAGAAGAGAAAGAGCGGCTTATGCGAGTTGGAGAGTGGTCGGAGCACGTGAGTTCTTCAGGGAAGAAATATTACTATAATTGTCGCACAGAGGTTTCTCAATGGGAGAAACCTCCAGAATGGCTTGAATGGGAAAGAAGCCACAGGGGATCGGGTTCAGCAGTTACCTCAGGGTCCAATCATATGTGTAAGGAATCCTCTCTGTCTTCTGTAGCTATTCATAGAAGCCAGCTTGAAAAAAGTAGACAAGGTGAGTAAATTTTTAGATATTTTATGCTTTTGGAAGATATTCATTCTTTTTTTTTTTTTTTACATTTTGACATTTCATTTTAGGTTATTTGTATTTTCTTAAGGGAAATATTAGTTTATCATCTTTTCATACCTAGTTTAAAGTTAAATGTACTACATCATACTTATTGATTCAAAATTGATATTAAAGTGTGTAATATATATGATCTTAGGTCGTGAAAGGGTTCTTTTTGATTATTAATTTTAGAATTTTCTTCAATGAAGTGTAGACTGGCTTATATGGTACATTAAACCAGATTGGCATACACTTGATCGATCTTTGAATTTGACACATTAAATCATTTAGGAATGTAATAAATTGTGTGAAATGGAGAAAAATAATTTTTAAATTTTTAGATACTTATATATCTAACAATACAGAATCTAATTATATTTTAAGAACATTGATGCATTAACTTCTCCATTGAAAGTGTGATTTAGTAGGTTTTTAATATATTCTGTTAGTCCAGATTGCAATAATTGACTCCAGGTTGTGATTGAAGTGACTGGCAAGAAATTTGCACATCATTACTCTCTCTGGATTTATTAATTATAGTATTTTCGTATTCATAATTTCTATGGTGAAATATTGTACATAACGCTCTTATCTAATCTTTTGAAAGATTGTCTAGAAAGTAATGTCTCATTCTTTCTGTAAATTTAGAACAAGCCTGCAAAATATTGCAAGTTTTTATTTTATATAAACTATAATGATGAGGTACCCTTGACAAAGTTAATTGTCATAGATTAATGAGCATGTTTTGTAAATTTCTTAAGGCCAGAATTGCAACAGAGCCGTTAGAAAATGTTCATATGCAGAATCATTGAAAATTTGAATAAATAATGAATCTTTATATGTAATTTAAGCAAAATTAAATAATAAAATAACCAATGCTTTAGTGACATACAGGACATAGCTCAAGGAAATTCAATAAATTAAATTATTCATTTTATTTATCAACAAAAGAGTAACGATCCTCTAGGAGCATTCCAGAAAGACACCAGCCTTCCAAACTGAAAACAAAAAATATATACATCTGCCCTCCAATTTTCTTATATTTTGTTAGATTACAAGTACCGTACATTTATGTACAAACATTGTGAAGTGCTTATCCTCGTTTTGAATGCCTTATCCACAAAACGATAAATAAAAACTTAGTTAAAATTAAAATGGCAAATTATCTTATACTTCTATATAAGTATGGCCTTATGCAAGTTTTTTTTAATGTATTTGGTGTTATATATAAATATATATATATATAATGAATATATAGTAATATATACTATATATATATTATATATATATATATACTAGTATTCATTATAATATATCATAATATATATAGTAATATAATAATAATATATAATACTATATATTCTTTCTTTCTTCTTCACCTTCCTCTTTGCCCCAAGATGGGGGGTAAGTGCTGTACAAGCATAGGAAAAGAAAAAAGAGTAAGGAGAACATGACAAACGTCCAAAAAAAAGCCAGCCTTACCGCCCCTCTGTAATCTCATTAATTTCGTGAGCAGCTCAGTCACAGACAGAAAATTACCACCCTAGAGCATCGATGGGCAGCTGTCGACGGCCCCTCACTATGGGTATAAGGTCGTCAAATGTAAGGGTTCATCCCCTGGCCCAGGTGGGCCCAACCATGCCCCATCACAAAACCCCTGCCATTCTCTCCTATCATGCACCTTTATTCTCGCCTCTGCCAAACTCACATTTTCTCCTTCAGGACATCGTTCACCCGACTGCAATCCACTTTCATCTTCGTCTCCCAGGCTCGGTCGTTTCCCAGAACACACTCACCACTATATCATCGCTTAACCAATACTATCAATTCTCCTTTCCACATGACCCCCAACCATCTCAACAACTTTTCATTTATTTCTCTCATGCCTCCACCGCTTTCTTCACACCCAACCACAAAACACCACTTCTCTAAAGCGTCCATTCCTCTCTTTAATCAATTCTTCTCAACCTACACACCCTAAGATTACAGAATTGGAAAGCAAATTGAACTTCGATCTATACTTCTTATTCAGACCATAGTTCTCACTACCATACTATAACACAGGTAACAATACCTCATGGTAAGACCCAGCACACTCAAGACTTATGTCCCTTTACATTCACCAAGATTTAATTGCACAGGCCACCTTCCTGCCATTCACAACTTTTCGCTTACTACAGCTCTGCATCGTTCCGTTCCTTCCTATCCAATCATAGTACCTCTAAATATTTAAACTCAGACATATATATATACACTATATCATTTTCTTTTTTATACAAGTAATACATAATATACAATATATATATATATATTTATATATATTAATATATATATATATAATCATATATAATATATATATTATATATAGATATATATATATATATATATATATATATATTATATATAGAGTGGAAGGGTGCTCTACCTATTATATGCAGATGATTTGGTTTTGTGTGGCGAATCTGAAGAGAGTTTGAGAGGATTGGTAGAAGGATTTGACATGGTGTGTAGAAGGAGGGGTTTGAAAGTAAGCGTAGATAAGGGTAAGATTATGGTTGTGAGTGAGGACATTCCTTAGTGTGATGTTATGTTGGATGGGGAGCAACTGGAACAAGTGTCTTGAGTTCACATATATGTTGGATGAAACGGGAATGGATAATGCAGAGTGTAGTAGAAAAGTTGTGAATGGTAAGAAGGTGGCTGGTGCAATTAAAAATCCTTGCTGGATATAAAGGGATTAAGTCTTGAGTGCGCCAGTACCTTACATGAGGGTATGTTGTTACCTGTATTAATGTATAGTAGTGAAACTGGTCGGAATAGAGGTAAAGATCTAAAAGTACACATGTGTTCAGATGTACAATCTTAGGGGCATGCTATTAGTGAGAAGAATTGATAAAATGAGGAATGAACGTATTAGAGAGTTGTGTGGCCATGTTGCATGATGCACTACCAATTCCATAAAGATCATAAACTTTATAGATATTGGTATCCCCATGGTCTATACTTTGCATGGCGTGACATGCCTGGTAACTAGGCAGGTTCAGCCGCGGGCCCTCCCTTCCTCCAAATATTCTAGCAAATATTTTGCAAATATAAATGTTTATATATAATGTTTGAACTCATTTTGCTGTTATGAATTATAAAGCATTCAGATAGATGCGTAGTTGAGATGAACTTATATGGATTTAAAACATTTATGGATTTAGTACTTCATTGTTATGAAGGGCATGGTCCAATATTGGAGCCAGCAACACCCCATTGTAGCACTTGCTTTGTGACCCAATCAAAGCCAGTTTTCGCCGACATGACTTCAATGCAATATAAGTTTCATAAATAAGTACTGGTTTGCCTCATAGTTTTAAAATGAAACTATTTAGAAATCCTATGATTCTGCAGCAAAAGTTAATTTCCAAAGCAATTCAATGTCTGATAATAGTTGCAAACTTGAAATTAATAGCATAGTTGGTCCATTTATACACAAAGTCCGAAATAGTTTTTTGATTTTTTTAAATTTGTGCTCAGCAATGTCGAAATTCAAAACTACATTTATTGGTTTTTAAATGAAAAATTGATAGTTTTTTCTGCTCATGCAATCAGGAGGAAATTTTCAGAGCATATGTAGTCGGGGAGATGGATACACATTTTTTATTTAGGTAATTAATTTCTTTGTGTATACAGTGTTGTTTGGATTTGTTCTTGCGCACAAATTTTCAAAAAAAATTTTGGGGGGAAATTTTCAAAAAAATTTCTTTTGAGTATACAACAAAGTTATCTAAGTAAAAAAGATGCATCTCGCCCGACTATACAAGCACTGAAAATTTGATGTTGATCGGATAAGTAGGAAAAAAATTATATCAATATTTCACTTTTTCAAAAAAGTTTTTTTTTTTTTGGGGGGGGGGGGGAAAAGGGAAGTATTGATATATATTTTTTTCTACTTATCCGATCAACATCAAATTTTCAGGGCTTGTATAGTCGGGCGAGATACATCTTTCTTACTTAAATAATTTTTTTGTATACTCGAAAGAAAAATTTTAAAAAATTAACAAATATTTTCTTGAAAATTTGTTCCAAGAACAAATCCAAAACTACTGCGTATACATGCCTATACATTGAAATTATCTAAATAAAAAATGTGTATCTCCCCCCGAGTACATATGCTCTGAAAATTTCATTCATATCGCATGAGCAGGAAAAAAATAGTAATTTTTCATTTTAAAAACCAATAAAAGTAGGTTTTGAATTTCGACAATGCTGAGCACAAATTTAAAACATCAAAAAACTACTTCGTGACTTTCCTTGGTAATGGACCCATCTATATATATATTTCAAGTTTAAAGTCATTTTGAAAAAACGAGTTGAAGTGAAAAATGTCAATAATATGGGTTTTGAAAAAATGAAAATCCTGAACTGACTACAGACAAAAAAAAGAAAACCCGAAAACGACGTTTTAGAGGTAAGAAAAAAGCTACAGTTTGGTTTTCCCGATCAAAATTGGCTGAAAATTAAGAATTTTGTCCATTTTTGAGTAGGGGCTAAAATGGTGTGTTACTAAGTCCAATATTGGATCCTGTCCTGAAGCTTGTTTGTATTGTAGATACTGTCTGCTCTGAAAACGTTTAGTTTATTGCAGATGAAGAAGCGTTTGGTGGAGGAATAATTGATATTTGTTGTACTGGCACCCAACTCTTGTCACCTTGTTTTTTACCAATGGAAACTCAGACTCGGGCATTGAGGGTACATAAAGTTTATATATGCATCCTCATGCTCATTTCACCATATTTTCATTTGTTGTTCTCAACTGGAGCCGATTCCCCATCGTCATTTCCTACTCGGTCCATAACACCTTCTAAAAGGTTATCACATATCTTGTCTGAATCTTCTGCTTTAATAGTAACTAGGCCCTATTTTCTCTTAACTCCAAGAACTGAATATTCTTCACAACATATTACTTTGTTATGTAATATTAGGACTATATAGCTATATAATGTAAGGACATTTTTATTTATCTTATTTATTTTTGACTGAATATTCATTTCGCCATCTAAATTTTCTTTTGCGACATTTAAAATAAGCATGAGCTAGGACCCACTCATGGCGTTGATTATTCAACCCAGTGTGGCTGCTTCTTTGTGTGCCATGGGTCCTGTACATAAACTCAAAAAACAAAAATATATATATATATATATATATATATATATATATATATATATATATATATATATATATATATATATATATATATATATATATATCTATATATTTTATATATATATATGAACATCTATAAATATATTGTATATATAATATATATATATATTAAATCTCGAACTTTTGTTTTTCATTTTCAAAATGTACGTTTTTATTCTTTGCTCCTTTTATAGTTTGATTTATTTCATCAAACCAGAAAAGTTCATTTCAGATCAATATTCCTTTTTTTTATTATACTTTTTTTTATGGATATATATTTTTTAATTATTATTTTTAACAGATAAGCATTCCAATTTAAGTGATGGCTATAGAGATTCTAGAGATATGAGAGAGAATGACAGAGAACGAAGAGATTTTAGAAATGAAGATCATTATGATCGAAGAGAATCAAGAAAATATCCTCAAGGTAAAATATAAGATCTCTTTGTAGCTAAAATATCTTTGCTCATTTTTTCTTGTAGCTAAAATATCTTTGCTCATCTTTTCTTGTAGCTAAAATATCTTTGCTCATTTTTTTCTTGTGTATTTGTGAGGAGTAAGGTGAGATTTTTTTTTAAAATGTAGATTGTTAATTTTTATTCATGCCAACCTGTTGAAAAACTAATAAATTTAAATGTCATGGTAAATTATTTAAAAGTGATGTTATTAGAGGTCTTTAAAAAATTATTATTTTCTTAATTAAAATATAAATCTGCAAATATATTTACTACTGCTCTGTCCTAATTCTATAAGTACTACTTTAGGTAGTCATATAATAAAATTAATTCATAATGAAAAAGTTTTTCCAGATGTTGGGACCACTGATATGGAAATATCATCAGGAGATAGCACACCGACATCTGAATCATTGCACAATCGTGTTGCAGTTGATGGCAGTCAGGATATGGTAAACAACAACCCCTCAGTCTCCAATTTACATTTGGGATCCTCGTCACACTTCCCAAAACCACATTCAAAATTGACCCATTCCAACCTGGTTGCTCCATCGGCGTCTCTTTCTAGTTCATTACCAGGGTCTGGTACAATAGTAAGCACCAGTAGTAGCCACGTTACTAATAATGGTACTCCAGGAACTAGCTCATTAGTTAGCAGTTCTGTACCGCCAACTATGCCCCAGCTTCTCAATTCGCACCCACGTCTCATGGCTTTATCAAGCACCAATTTACAGACTGAAGCAAAAGGAGGTGGGGGTATTGTTTCTAATTTAGGGCACTCCCAAGATGGGGATATGAGTAATGTAGGAAGTAAACCCCAGTTGGAACCTTTAACTATAGCGGCCAATTCAAATAATATTGGGGCAGGCCCTCCAACCCCTACCCATTCAGAAAGTCAAGATGGATTAGATATTAGAAAAAGTAAGTTTGCTGTTAACTCATATTTTTAGTATTATGAAATTAATCTATTGCACAGTAGCTACTATCATCTATCATTATTCCTACATGAGAGATTATTTAAAAAAAAAAAAACTTTGCATTATTCTTATGTCACCTTTCATAATTGTAGTAATGATTTAAAAGTAAC
Organism: Trachelipus rathkii; assembly: GCA_015478945.1. NCBI lineage: Eukaryota > Metazoa > Arthropoda > Malacostraca > Isopoda > Trachelipodidae > Trachelipus > Trachelipus rathkii. The sequence continues at coordinate 16,133 of JABUQX010107284.1, forward strand.
AGGTGGCCTTGATTGTAGTTTTATGTTCATAATTTGACACAACTTATAAGCTGTATTTTTATTTTTTAATTGTTCCTTCATATATATATATATATATATTTAACATATATATATATATATATATATATATATATATATATATATATATATATATATATATACTATATATATATATATATATATATATATATATATATATAAGCAATATATATATATATACCCTATACTATATATATATTATACAGTAGGTAGTCCGAATAGCAGCCTAAATTCACTGCAGTCATTGACTCAGACATCTATAAATTCTTTAGCATTAACTCCGAGTCTAAATAACTACTACAAAGAACAACTTATTTCCCATGTTCAGTCTTGGCCAGCTGAAGGAATCGAAAAGCAGGTTATTATATTTTTTTACATTTTTTTTTTTTTTTTTTAAGCATAATTTATTTTTTATTTTTGTCTTTGTTTCCTGGTTTGCAAAGGCCGGAGACCTACCAAACTCCACCAGAGTTAGGGGAAACTCCCATGTCAAGTTCATTTTATTTCAAAGGTCGACATGCTACGATACACGTCGTTTGAAGGTGTGCAAGTCAAAGGTACTTGGGGGAGCGAGGGGAATAGATAAAGGAAAGTGTGTTCTAAACCTTTAAAACTATTAAAAGAAACACCGAGAATATTGAGAGGAGACGACGGTTTTGAGTTACTTTTTTTTTGAAAGTCTTAGAGTTATATGGAAGATTATGCCGAGTAATAACAAGAAATTTATACATTTCAAAGCGCCATGCATACTAGCTAGATTAAAATGACATAAAATCCCAATATATAGCTTTGGAATGTTCTCAAGTCCGTGATATGGGGAAAATAAAAAAGATGTTTGTTCCACTTTACTAGTTGTAAGCATGAAGAATTAGCAATTCATTCTTGGGTGAAGGAATTGAACAGAGAAGTCTTATGATTGTGTTCAAAAATTCTTGTTTTATCAAAGAAGAATACATTGCATTAGATTTTCGAATAGCAAGACTCATTGTAATAATGGTAAAGCTAGTAAGGATAATGTCCATATACCCGAGAGGTACAAATAATTTTGTAAGTTCTTTTACAGTCATTAGAACTTATACCCAATTGTTTAGATAGAGAAACTCTTGATTTCTCTAAGATTGATTGAGAAAGAAAATTCCATTCATAACAAATAAAAGAAGGTTCGAGTATGGATTTAAAGAGGACTTTAGTAGATTTTAGATTTCTACTTGAATAAAAATTTCAAGAAATTGGAGTTTAATATATTTAAAGAAAATCATGCTTTCTGAGCTCTAATTGAAATATATAGTTAGGCGCTCTGAGACTACCTCTAGTAATTTTCTAATAGATGGTGGTTTTTTTTTTTTAAGGGGAAAGCGTGGAAGAATTGATTTATTAAGAAAGAGGTGGAGATTATCGGTGACATATGCGGGTTCTGTAAAATATCCAGAAAGTAAATCGAGTGGGGTTTAAGACAAATAAAAAAAAAAAAAAAATTCATTAATGATAGGATCCCAACAGCTAGAGAGAATGATTCACATATCGTGAGTTGGGTTTTAATTCCCATGGATTGGAAAATGCTGATGGGGTCAGAAGTTTGAATCATTGTCAGAGGTACATCTTAAAAATTAAATTTATGAAATAAAACTATGGACCATGTTCTTATTGAGGAATGATATATGAAGTAAAACTATGGACTAGAAATGTTCTTATTGAGAAATGGAAGATGATTCAGTTGGAAATTAATGAATCTTTAAAAGAAGAATTGATAGTTGTTAGGAAACTATTGTAATGAAATCAATTGTAACTAGGAAAAAAGTACATTGGTAAAAGTTGTAAAAACTTAGTGTTGTGGCTGTCACATAGGAATGATGATATTGAAAAACGTTTTCCAGTTCCCAAATGGGTTTTAACTGAAGAAAAGGCCTCCAATTTTAAACTAACCCTAAATCCCTTTCTGATAACAAAAGATGACGAGAACATTTGGAAACAAATTCTAGTTTGATTCTCTTGGTAGTAAAACTTATATTTCTGTTGTACATAACACAATTAAACATTAGAGGAGCTAAAAAAAAAATTAAAGCAAGAGAAGTTTTATTTTTAGTTAATAAAAAAAGGAAAAAAAATAGAGACCTGCTACCCCATATCTTTTCGCTAAGAATGCTTATGCACGCCTCGTACCTGATAGTGATTGCCGTAAGGGATCTTGTATCTTGTGAAATTGTATGAATCGTCTGGGTATGTGGAATGTTAGAGGAACAAATGGCTAGAAAGAGAGGTGATGGATGTATTTAGAAGAGTAAATTTGATTGCTTGGTGTGACTGAAACAAAGATGAAAAGAAGCGGTGAAGATGATTGGTGTGTGGTGAAGCAGAGGAATTTTGAAGAGCACATCGGTAATATGTCCGATAATTTCCTGATCTATCTGACCTAGACCGTTTTCGCTTTTGTCAATTGTGCGTACGCTAGCTCGGTAAGATATGCTTACACAGTTTTAGCACGAATTTCGTGCAAAAACGACCGCGATTTGTTACGAAGTTTACGTTTGTTTGCAAACAATTGGAATCAGCTGTTGTGATAGAGGTCATCGATTTGGAATAAACAGAAATAAAAACATAAGTGGTTTATATTACAAATACTTGATGTACTATTGTGATGGAGTTTATATATTTGGAAGAAATTATATTTAAAGCTGATTTTATTGAATGAAACATCAGTTCAAACGGGCCTAACACGCCGCCATATTTTTGTTTACATTTTTGCGTAAGCATGTCCTAAATTCGGTATTTCTTACGATTTTGTCCTAACTTTGACAAAAATGAGCGTAAATTCGAGCATTTCTTACGTTTCGTAAACACAAATGCAAAAAAAAAAAAAAAAAAAAAAAACGAAAACTGTGCATTGTAAAGTCGCTTTCGTTTTTGTATTTGTGCTTACGAAACTTAAGAAATGATTGAGTTTGCATTCATTTTCGTCAAACTATGAGCATAGTTGTAAAAAATGCCAAATTTAGGACGTGCTTACGCAAAAATGTAAAACAATATGGCGACATGGTAGGCCCGTTGATGAATTGATGAATGTTTCATTCAATAAAATAAACTTTAAATATAATTTCTTTCAAACGGATAAACTCCATCACAATAGTTGATAAATTATTTGTAATATAAGCCATTTGTTATGTTTTTATTTCTGTTTATTCCAAATAGATGGGCTCCATCACAACAGCTGATTCCAATTGTTTACAAAGAAAAGTAAACTTCGTAAGAAATCGCGGTCGATTTTGCACGAAATTCGTGCTAAAACTGTGTGGCATTCACCCGCCGGCAGTAGCACAAATGAAGAAGGCGAAAGCTTGGTCTATCTTATTCATGCTAACATAGCCAACAGCCAACGCCGCGCGCCTCCTCCTCCTCCTTGCCTCCATATATATATATATATATATCTTATACTCCTTACTCCTCCATCTCTCTCATATATACTACTATACTCTATGCTATATATATAAAAAACTAAACTACCTTTTAACGTGCTTTATCCTATAGAGGGGTAACACGGGGGGACCACAATCGAACTTTAAGGCCGGCTATCCCCAAACCAGCGCCGCAACATGTTCACAGTCGAGGTTTAATTCTTTGGAGTAGAAAAAGAAGAAGCTCCAACCTTTGCATGGGAGATTGGGACCAAAGGATCCTCCCTGGATGTAGAAGTCCGTGATTTCACGCTCTGCAGCATATTGAGCTCCTGTAACAATATAATATATATATATATAATAACAATATATATTAATATATAATATATATATATATATATATATATATATATATATGCTGCTGTGTTAATTAATTCTGCCCAACAATATAGTATGTATGTATATACCGAGACACATATATGTATATATGTATATATAATAACATCTAAAACATCCTCTTTTAACAACAACAATAATAATATATATATGTAGCCAGCCATATGTAACAATATTCTTTATCTTAATAACATATATGTATATATATATAATATACATTTTAACTGCTATATATATATATATGTAATAATAATAATAACCAATAACATATATATATATATAACATAATATATATATATATAATATATATATATATATACGGTATATATGTATATATATATATATATATATATATATATATATATATATATATATATATATATATATATATATATATATATATATATATATATATATATTATGGTTCTCCTACTGACATATTTCTGGCCTCTTGCCAAAAACATCTCTAACAACTTCTGTAAATCTGCCTTCCCTCCTCTTATTCGATCTGATGGTTCTGTTGCTAATTCTCCAACTGAAAAAGCAAATCTTTTCGGCTTCCTATTTTCCAATAACTCAACCCTGGACGGTTCTGGCATTCCTTTTACTCCTCCTCCTCTCAGGTGTAGTATGCCTTTGCCTGTGATTACATTTGATCAGGGGCCTGGGCTCCTGAAATCTATGAAATTTATGAACGTTAGGAAGGCGGGTGGCCCGGATGGCGTTCCTCTCCGAGTTTTGAGGGAGTGTGCTTCCGTGCTGACCCCGCCCCATGTTCAACTATATTTTCTGTCTCAATACTAACACTTTCCCTCATTGTTGGAAGCGCGCACATGTCCAACCTATTCCGAAAAAAAGAAAGCGACTCTGATCTTCCTAACTATTGCCCTATAGCTCTCATTTGCATTATATCTAAGATCTTTGAAACCCTTCTCAACTCTCATTTCTTAGATCTGGAATCTCATTCACTTCTATTCGATCGCCAGTACGGCTTTCAGCGCTCAAGGTCTATGATTTATGGTTTTACGCCTTTAGGAACTACGAGGAGAGTTGCGTGGTGGCGTTTGAAAATATCCAAAGCATTTGACCGGGTATGGCACGCGTCACTGCTCTCCAAGCTCCCATCCTTTGAGTTTCCTCCTTCTCTTTGCTTACTAGTTTGCTTTGTCTTTCTAGTTTTCTTTCAAATCGCTCAATATCGGCTGTTGTTGATGGGGCGACTTCTTTTTCTGTCAATAGTGGTGTTCCTCAGGGTTTTGTCTAATCTCCTACTTTATTCCTTTTTTTCAGTAATGATCTCACCTGCACATCTAACTCTATCCACCCATATGCCGATGACGACCCTTCATTCTTCAACTCACTTCAATTCTACTACCCCTTTTACTCCTAGAATTGCCTCTCGTCTAAATCTTTCCCATTTTATTCTCGCTGATCTGGATAGAATTTCCGGGTGGGGTCGTCTCCACTCTCCACCTTGTGAAATTCAATTCTTTAAAACCCAACTTCTACAAATCTCCCTCTCTAAGGCACCTTCTAACTTTCCTATCTCTTTCGACGGTTCTCTCATCTCTCCTGTTGACAATATAAACATCCTTGGCCTTAACATAAACAAAAAAATGTCTTGGAAACTTAACATCACAACGGTTGCTAGGGTGGCCTCAAAGAAACTGGGAGTTCTGTTTAGACTGCATGACTTTTTTCCTCTTCTCAGTTATTCTAGTTATACAAGAGCCTCATCCACCCTTGTATGGAGTACTGCTCTCATATCTGGTGGGCTCTTGTTTTACCCGGCTTTTGGATAGGGTCGAGTCAACAGCCAAAAGGCTTATAAATTGTTCTGTACTTTCCACTTCACTTGACCCTCTATCTTTGCGGCGCCATGTTGGTGCTTTATCTCTTTTTCTATAGGTACCGCAGCGGGAGGTGCTTAAGGGAACGTATCACTCGCGTACCACCACCTTTACGACGCCCTCGTAACACAAGAGGTGCTGTACCTGCGCATGAGTGTTGTGTTGATATTGGTAACTCCAGACTAGTTCGCTGGGTGCTTCCTTTTTTCCTGCCACCTGTGGAATTCTCTTCCATTTTCTGTGTTTCCTGCTTAATTTAATCTCACTCACTTTAACTCCTGCGTCTGTGCTCATCTGCGTAATTTACGTTAGTTGGTGAATTTTTGAGGTGTACAACACCCCCTCTGCCCGTGAGTGGTGGTGACAACCAGGGTTGTGGAGTCGGTTCAAAAATTTTCCGACTCCGACTCCGACTCCGACTCCACCCTCTTCAAAATTACCGACTCCGACTCCGACTCCGACTCCGACCTCTTGAAATTACCGACTCCGACTCCGACTCCGACTCCGACCTCTTGAAATTACCGACTCCGACTCCGACTCCGACTCCACCCTTTGGAAAATTACCGACTCCGACTCCGACTCCGACTCCACCCTCTGGAAAATTATATATATATATATATATATATATATATATATATATATATATATATATATATATTATATATTATATATATATATATATATATATATATATATATAAATATATATAGAATAAATTTTAACTACATCTTCTTTATATATATATATAAAAATAATATATAATATATATATATATATATATATATATATATATATATATATATATATATATATATATATATATATATATACACATACATTTAACCTTCCCTTATAATATATATATATATATATATATATATAACTCATATATAAATATATATATATATATATATATATATATATATATATATATATATATATATATATATGAGGGTTTGTTGTTACCTGTGTTAATGTATAGTAGTGAGACTAAGGTCTGGAATAAGAGGTATAGATCTAAAGAACAATGTGTTCAGATGGACAATCTTAGGGGCGTGTTAGGTGTGAGAAGAATTGATAAATGAGGAATGAACGTATTTGAGGGTGAGTGTGTGGCGGGAAGAAAGGGTAGATGAGAGAATCAATGAATTCCGTTGAGATGGTTGGCCATGTGGAAAGGATGGATGATGGATTGCTGGTTAAGCGGATGTATATTGTTGAGTATGCTGGGAATCGACCGGCTGGGTGAGACTAGGGAAAACTTGGATTGTGAGGTCAGCAAAGGGTTCTGAGAGAGAAATACGGAGTTTAGCAAGAGGCGAAAAGGTGCATAATAGGAGTGAATGGCCGGTTGGTTTTGTGAGGAAGGGTATGGTTGTGAGTGACTGGGTTAAAGGATAAACCCTACATTGGCGGGAAGAAGATGCCATTATCATGGTGTGAGAAGCTCTAGGGTGGATTTTCTTACTGCGACGAGTTCTCACTAAAGGTATGAAGGGGCGGTAAGGCTGAGCTTTTCTTTTTCGACTTCCGTCATATTGTTCTACTACTTTTCTGTTTCCAGTGCGTACTTTACGCACCTTACCCCCCCAGTCTTGGAGAGAGAAGGTGGGTAATGAAAAATGATTATATATATATATATATATATATATATATATATATATATAGCCAGCTAGCCAGCCAGCCAGCCAGCCAGCCAGCCGTAGCCAGCCTGCCATGCTGCTGTTCATTTAACACTATGCATTGGCTTAGCCAGCCAGCCAGCCAGCCAGCCAGCCAGCCAGCCAGCCAGCCAGCACCGGCTGACCGGCAGCAGCCAGCAGCCAGCCAGCCAGCCAGCCAGCAGCCAGCCAGCCAGCCAGCGCCAGCCTGGCCTTCCAGCAGCAATAGCCAGCCAGCCGTAGCCGTGACGTGGCCAGCCAGCAGCTAGCCGGCCAGCCGGCGCCAGCCAGCAGCTGCGGCTCAGCCTTCGCTCGTAACCAGCCAGCCAGCCAGCCAATAGCCGGCGCTCCAGCTGCGCCAGCGCAGCAACCAGCCAGCAGCCAGCCAGCACCTTATGTATATAGCCTTAGCTAGCCCAGCTGCTTCCCGCTTCCCTTCAACTCCTGTATGTAGCCAGCCATATGTATATAAGGACCCGTGGCCAGGAGATTTTTTTCTTTATATATATATGTATATATATATAATAATATATATATAACTATATGTATATATATATATATATATATATATATATAGCAATAACCACCCATAGCTATGGCACTAGCTGTAGCCAGCAGCAGCCATGTAGCCAGCCAACTTCACGCATCATTGCTTCAATAAAGGGCAGGGTCCAATATTTGCTTCAGGCTGAGCCCAATTTTCCTACCCTAAAGGTGGACATAATATTCTTAATTTTCCAGCCAATTTTGATGGAAAAAAAGCAAACCGTAGCTTTTCTGACCTCTAAAAACGTCGTTTTTCGAATGTTTTCTGTGTCTTTAGTCATTCTTTAAGAATTTTTCAATATTTATCAAAATCTTTGTTTTTGACATTGTTCTTTTCAACTTTTACCATTTTTCGAAATGACTTCAAACTTAGAATATGCATAGATGGGTCAGTAGCTACAACATACGAGAGAAATCGCCTTTCTAAAAGAAAACATTCCTAACTACTTCAGCCTCTCCCCATAGCTCTTACCCTCAAAGCCAGAAATCATCCTTGTTGCACTACTTTACACTCTCTTCAGCATACCTAGGTCTTTTCTTAAATAAGGGGCCCAAACCTGTGCACAATACTCTAATATTGACCTAAAATAGTTATTATACAGCTACTTATAATTTTGTTAGTTTTTGTAAACCAATTGAGATTTATTATACTTAACATCTTATTAACTCTATTCCTTGCTTCCAAACACTGATAGTTGGTTTCAGATTGCTGCTTATACTCACATCTAAATCTATTTTTGGTCCACAGACTCAAGCCAATCCCCATTCATATCGTAGTTAAATATTCTATTTGAGTTACCTAAATGAAGAACCTTTCACTTTTTACTATTAATTAAAATTCATTTGCCCCTTATCTGTCGACCTAAAAGTTTATCAAGATCATTTTGAATCTTTATATATCCATCCTTATTTCTAAGGTAGCTACTTTGGTATCATCTGCAAACTTAGAAAACTTACATTTAAACCCCTTCATCTAAATTATATATATATATATATTGTATACAGCCTTAGTATGTACATGTAGCCAGCCATGTAGTATATGTATGTATATAGCCAGCCAACAATAGCTGTATCTTTCATGTAGCCAGTGTAACCATGCTGCTGCGCCTGCTAGCTGTATAACCATGTATAGGTAGCCAGCCAGCATGTAGCCAGCTGGCCAGCCAACCAGCCAGCCAGCAGCCAGCCAGCAGTAGCAACCAGCCCTTAGCCAGCAATAGTGTATACATGCTATTCGCACCAGCCAGCACCTTCATGCTAGCACCAACCTTAGTATATGTATCCCAGCCAATAACCAATAGCCAATATGTATGTAGCCAATAATATGTATCAGCCAATATATATATCAGCGCCATATGGACAGATATATATATATATATATAATATGTCCCAAAAGTAGGAAGTGTACTGATGTCGCTTTTAATTATGTATTGGACTTACCTGAAATTACAAATTATCTCCTTCGAAGAATTATGACCCTTGGGAGGTTATACAGCAGTTCCAATGTTTCTTCCATTGTTCATATCAGTACCGGAAGTCATTTTCCAGAAGTGTGTTTAGTTCACGTGTTACAGTATTTTATGTTTTCCATCGTTCCAAATTATTGATGACCCTTCAACTTCATTTACAACTTGGGGGAAGAGGTAGAAATCGCACGGAGCTAGATCTGGGCTGTATGGAGGATATTGGAAGTATACTTGAATGTTTTCTTCGGCAGAAATTCCATAATTGAGAGCTCAATTGCGAGATGGCGCGTTATATATATATATATATATATATATATATATATATATATATATATATATATATATATATATATATATATATATATATATATATATATATATATAACCATATATATATATATGCTATACAACTCTTCACTCTTTTTAACATAACCAACTAACCTTATATATATATATATATAACTCTGCTGCTGCTATATATATATATATATAATAGAAACCTTTATAAGAGAATTTTGTTAATAATTTAGAAAGGAAAATCACTAAAATATTGATAATTTAAAACAATTAATCCCTACTTACCCTAGAACACAACTTTTTCCATTCGAATTTAATAACATTTTTCTGAAACAAAAATTCTGGACTTAGTATGAGGTTTCTCCCCTTTCTCCTGTCCTAAGTAATAGTTTCATGGAACTTCTTGAAATTTATTATATATATTCCCCAACCACATTCTCACTAATGTTACTTTGTACAGATATGTGGATGACATTTTTACATCTATTCCTTCCAACATTAATCCACATAATATACTTGATTTCCTCAACACTATTAACCTAACATTAAATTCACTATTGAACTACTGAAACTTCTAAAAATGATTCCCTACCATTCCTTGATGTTCTTATAACCTTGTCCAATAACCTTTCTACCCTCCAATTCTATGTTTACCGCAAACCTACTTACAACACAAGTTACATACATTGGTTTTCATCCCATTCAACCAAAACAAAAATAGGAGCACTTTCTTCCTTATTTCTCAGAGCTCTAAGAATATGCTCTCCCTCTTTTCCACAAACTGAAATTAATTACCTTTTCTCTATTTTTAACAAACTTTCTTACCCTCATTTCATTATACAACGCGTCCTTAAACAAGCAAAAAAAATCCTTTTATCAAACCTCACAATTATAACCCCTCTATAAGAACTCTTTCTTACGCATAACTAACTTCCTCTTAAACAATAAAAAACATTTACCCAATAATTATACAACTCACCTCTTCCAGGAATCACCTTTAAAGCTACTTTTTAGAACCCAACATAAATCGAGCTACTAAAAATCCCTTTAATTAAAATCCCTTGCCTTCATTGTAACTCCTTAACATCAGAGAAACACATGACTTTAACCGTAGAACTGTACCAACACAAACATGACCTTACCACTGACAACCAATTCTGCCCTCACATTACACCGTGCCACATAACCATACTATTGACATTAACAACATACCCCCTCTAATACATTCAAAAGATTTACACAGAAAAAAATTACTCGAATCTACTACATACTTGAACGTCAATAATTATAATAGACAAAAAGGTGAAATCAATATCAATCCCACTCTGAATAACATTTTGCAACTCCACTAATTTTCTATAAAAATCTTAAATCCTAAAATATAAAAATTACTACTTTTTAATTTCTATTGTTTATATTAAATTTAATTTTTAGTTTACAACAACCAGCACCTGATGAGGTTCAGAAAGAAGCGAAATTTTTGCTTAGCAATTTATTAAATAGTGAATTTCTTTCTAGAATTATTCACAAAATTCTCTTAAGGCTTCTATTATATACCTATACTTTAGCGATCATTTGCTGAATACGTCAATATTATATATATATATATATATATATATATATATATATATTATATATATATTATTATAAATATATATATAATATATATATATATATATATATATATATATATATATAATATATATATATATATTATAGTATATTATTATATATATTATATATACTATATACTATATGTATATTATATATATATATATATATATATATATATATATATATATATATATATATATATATATTATATATATATTATATATATTATATCTATATATATATATATATATATATTATATATATATATTATTATATATCTATATATATAATATATTCTTATATATATATATATATATATTATAATATATATTATATTATATGTATATATATATATAACTGCTCAGTTTCACTTACATCTTGTGTCATCTACTCATGACTGAATTAGTTCTTAAAAATAAGATGCATCTGCCAGGTCCTACCTTCGTTTTTCTCTTAGGTCTGACTTCTTTATAATGCTAAGACAGAAAAAGCCGTTCAACGCTACTTCTCTTGGATGTAGATCAGGTCACAGCATTGAAGCTTCTTTGTACAATGTCTAGATAGTAGTACTTTATCGATAGCCTCTTTCTAATTCTAAGTTTTTCAGTTATATCTTTTTTCACCCACTTCTTTTCAGTGGGCAGCAAGAACTTTTTTTAAAGTTATGGAATATTGTGTACCAAGGTATGAGGAAGAACTTAACCCTTTTTCTTGAACCAGTCGAAGCTTTCGACTAAACACTTCAATATAATATCTAGAAGCTTTCATACTCATCTTCTGAGCTTTCTGAAAAATGACTTGAGACGGTAGTAATGGGATAGATATTTGTAGTTTCATCACTTACAATATGTTCAGATTTTTCTTTTTCTTCTTGAACTTCCTGTAACCTTTTAATACAAATGGTCACGTTGCAAAGTGCCGATTTAGCTTTTTGTTGTTGATCTTCATTTAAGCTTACGCTGTCGATAGGAATTAATTATAAACAGCAGCTAGTAGAATAGCATTGTCAATGAGAGAAATTTCTCTTCGTACCTTGAAGTTTTTTATTTCTCAGCATCTTACATATGATGGTATAAGTTGAAGTTGAATTCATTAGAAATATATACCCATTGAAACATAAGGTTGCAGGTTAAAAAGACTTCGAAGTTTGGCAATTGCATTTTGTGATGTGGAAGTCGCAAGTGAGTGAACTTGTTATGAGGCGATTTTTGAAGTCACTCACGAGTCATCAATTCATAACTTTTGTTGCTCAAAATTTTTTTCTGAACTCAAACTCCACTATCTGAAAAGTTACTCCCGACTCCGACTCGATCCGACTCCGACCTCTTTGAAATTACCGACTCGACTCCGACTGCGACTCCAACTCTATTTCAAAAATTACCGACTCGCTCAGACTCACCTTTTAAAGATACCGGATCCGACTCCGACTATCCGACTCCACTCCTATTTCAAACTACCGACTCCCCGATCCCACGACTCCGACTCACTCCCGACTCACACGCTGGTTGACAAACTGTAATATATATATATATATATATATAATTATATAATATATATATATATATATTAATTATATTATATATATAATATATTATATATATATTAATATATATATATATATATATATAAATATTTATATATATATATATATATATTATATAATATATGCCTGGAAGGGTGTTATTTGATTCTCATAGTGAATGTTATGTTCTTGATTAACTTGGGCATGGCATAGCTGTGAGAACCAATGCAGATGGGTCCTTTGTGTGAACCCTCCGACCCAGCACGTGTATGTGCATTTGTTATGCATTCGTGCATTAGCATTTACCACATGCACTTTCTTTCAACCTTCTTTCTTTCCCCTCATTTTCATAAAATTTTCATTCATTCAATCCACCCTCTTTATCACAGTTTCAAATTTATTTTATTTTTTATTTATTCTTTTTCCACCCATAGTCCCTTTATTATTTGTATTTGTGCAGGTTGCCTCCCCTTTTTCCCATCACGCCCTTGGCTATCGGTGCCTCTCTCGCATGGGTTTTCAGTTCACCCCCACACTTCCTCCCCGTGATGAGGGTACCGTTGAAAACCGGTCATTTACGCTCACTTCTCTGGCCGGGCCGCCAATTGTAGGGACCCGAACCTTCGAGTTAACCACGGGGAGGCTGTTCTGCACTTTGTTGTATAATCTCGGACTTTGCGCGAAGACTATAGGTGCCGTGTGGTACACGGGTGGGACCCCCACGTAAAGTTTTGGGAGGATCTTCCGAGGCCCACATCCACAGCCCACCCTACGGGGTGGGGTCCGGGTTGTTGTGTGGGTCTCTGGACTGTGACCTGCTGTGGAGAGAAGGATTACCTTCCTTATGAAAATATAGGCCTTTCCAGCCCATCCTTGTTATTTTACGTTTAATGTCTCATTTGCTTTATTGCTATGCTGTTCATCCATGGAGACGAAGTTTTGGTAAAAATTTTTATGGAAAAGTCTTTAAATGAAATAACTTGATTTAAATAAAGGTGAGGTAAACATCAACAATCAATTTACCATCTGTCAGCTCCTGGTCTGACCTAACTCACGGTCCTACTACTTCTAGACCTGGTACTTATGTTGTACTTCCTTCTCCTACACATGAGGTCTTTGGCAAAATTTCACCGATTCGGTCGACCCAGCAAACCTGGAACACCCCAGGTGCCAAACGACCGGGCAATCCGTAAAGGTGCTCCCCGTAACAGTCGTACTCATTCGTTTACTCCATACCCTGCACCCCCTCCAGGAATGTCAACAGACCATGTCATTCCCGATGTATTACAAACTGCGATCACCTACCTCCAAAACTCTTACTGAGCACAGAACCATTCCTCTCAGTAGGGCACTTGAAAAAGTCTAGGAGTTGAGAACCTCCAGTCACACTGATGAGAATGGGGTCCTTCTCGTAAAGCTGCTAACGAACTTCAAAGTTTCATTCTGTCATCCTTACGTCTCCTTGCAAATATTCCCTCTTATTTCTACTTGATGAATAAGAACACCCATCTAAGGCACTCTTTATTGTTATGATCAGAGAGACGAAGACACCGCTGTCATTATGGAAGAACTCCAGCAGAAAAGATTTTTCGTCACAAACATTTATAGATTTCCCCCCTCGCCGGGAAACCCCTGACAAACCAAATCCCGTTTATTGCTGCCTTCAAAATACCCTTATCAGCCTACAGGTCAAAATAGGGTTCAACAAGTTCACAAGTTAGTGTTCGCACGTTTATCCCTCCGACCCAGACGTTGCTTCAAATTCAACGTTTTGGTCATCCCCGAAAAATACTGTTAGGGGACAGGAACCCATAATGCCGCATCTGCGGGAAATTATTTTACACATCCCATGTGAAAATCCCTAACTGCAGAAATGTAAAGGACCACAGTGCTTCCTCTTTCAAATGCCCGTCTTACCTGTTTTGAACAGAGGTTTTTAAGAGCTATGTACCACTACATACATTGCGCAGGAGAGATGCTAATGAGCGCCAGTCAATGGAAAAATATAAGCCAAATCAAAATCAATCTTACGCCACAATTACAGCTGCCCCACGCCTCCGCGTGTTAATCCGCCAACACAACCCTATCCTAATAGAACTCCTCTCGTAAATTCCGTTGAAACTCGGGCAAGTACTGCAACCAGTCTACCTGTACTGCTCACACTACCACTTTCTCAAAGAGTACACAAGCAGCCTTGATTCCAATCCTTTTCTCGTCAAAAGCCAATCAAACAAGCCTATGGCCTGAATATTAACTCTCAACAAGCTAGCAATGAAACTAAGCTAGCTCATCCAATACAAAATTTGGAAAACATTTCCTGCCAAGACACACTGTCCCATACTCACCAAATCGGTTCACCAAACTTATGCAAGAGGACGGTCTCTTTGTCCCTTAATTCGCCTTCCACTATTACTAAAACCCCTGAAATGTTTCTAAACACACAGAAAAGATAGTCAAGTTAAGATTTATTCGTTAAAATATAGAGCAACCGAATTTTTAAACAAAACACTAACCCTCCAGCATGTAAAAAATGCAACTCAAGACACCTCACTATAAGTCTATGACTTCTGAGACAGAATGCAAAGGCTTCAAAGACTGTACCAACATCCCAGCTAATGAACAACTCACGCAACCAACCTCTAATAGTCTACAGAGTTTTTTAGTTCTTCTGATTCCTTCTATAACTCTTCTCCCGAGTTTCCTTTATCAGCTCTCTCTAAGGGAATTCTATACCCTAGAAGATGAATTGGATAACAGCTCCAAAATGGAGCTTGATGCGATGACCGCATTCTCTTTCTAATGCTTCTTGCACTTCCGAAAGGTGAATGGAAAAAACTGTTCAAACGTAACGACGCAACGTCACTAAGCGTTCTGGTCTGTTGGGCATGAAGGTAACCAGAGGTCCCCATTCCAATCAAAACTGCCCAATTTCCCAAATTCACCCCCGAATGATGAAGTACTGGAAAATTTTCCAGAATCAGACCTTGCCAATTCATCGCATCCCAATATTGGAATCGATGTTCGTAACCCCAATACATTCTCAAAAAGAATACCCCTTCCGGATTACCCTCTTTCCATTTCCATGGAAACACTCTTTGTCCCTCCACATTTTGAATCGCTTGCCAGCGGATTCTGAATACTGCTCTCACTAATAATATGAGCATTACGAATGCTCTTCTATTATCCAACCAAACCCACCATAACAAGTTGGATTTGGTTGAATTCAACTTATCTCGCATTCATGGTGAAGCTCTTTCACCAAACACATCTGAAAACTCCTCCCTAAAAGATGTCATAACAACCTAAAAAATCTCCTGGTGTATGACACCTTTCCCCTCAGTTTTGTTCCTACTCCTCGCCGTGACCCCGTCTCACTTCCTCTCAATTTGAACCCACATCTAACTTACCCCAATGTTTCTAATAGACGCATCATCATAATATTCATAATCACCATGACTACTTTCTTCAATGGAATTGTCGTGGTGTTAACTAATTTCGAAGGAACTGGCTCAATGCTAATAACATATGTTACTCCAGAAGTTGTATATGTTTGCAGGATTCGCCTATGTCCCTCTGACTTCTTTCAGCCATCTGAATATAAATCGCCGTTAACTTCTATAATAAAGGGGCTGACATGTGATAAGGGAGGGGGCAGGAATACCTGCATTCCTAAATCTATCCCCTATTCCCCAGTCCCTCTCCAAAACAAACTCCTCATGCAGTAGCGGCCAGAATTCACTTGTGCCATCGACATTACTATACTGTTCAATCTAACTAGCTCCGAGTAGTGAATTACTAAGGTCGCTTAGCAGTCT
This sequence comes from Trachelipus rathkii, assembly GCA_015478945.1. Classification (NCBI taxonomy): domain Eukaryota; kingdom Metazoa; phylum Arthropoda; class Malacostraca; order Isopoda; family Trachelipodidae; genus Trachelipus; species Trachelipus rathkii. The sequence goes on from JABUQX010107284.1 coordinate 32,728, forward strand.
TTTTTAAACAGCTCCCTGCTCGCGGTTGTTATACTAGGTGACTCCAACCTCCCCCTTATGGGGTGACTCTATCACTTCATCTAAGTCCAAGATCTTAATCGATCTCCTACCCCTTTTCCCTGGGATGCTTAACACAGGACTCCCGAACCTATGAACGTTTAGATACACACACTCTTGTATTGATATTTCCTTTGCTCCCATTCCCTTATGGATCGTTTTTTACCTGGTCGCTTTGATTATCTATTCGGCAGTGATCATTACCCAATAGCACTAAATGAGCTTGTTCCAAGCCCAATGCAAAAACCCAACTACAGCTGGCGTTATGATCGAGCGGAGTGGGCTCCTTTTTATAGGCCACAGCTATCCTCTATTCTCTTTCAATAACGATTTCCGACTGTGATGATGTCTTTGCTTATCCAGAAAGTTTTAGTCCTCTCGGCAGCGGAAGCTTGCATCCGGCAGTCTTCCTCAGGTAGGCATTCGGCAACCCCTTGATGGTCCTAAGAGTGTGCCACACAAGCCAACCGAGAGAAGAGAAAACTCTACAGGCAATATAAAAAGACCCGTACCACGCCCAAAACATGATTATTTTTAAAAGCAGCCGCAGCGAGATATCGACGAATTAATCTCAAAGCTTAAACCACTATTTTCGAACTTACTATCGACTGTAACTCCACACTCCCCTTTCTTAGTGTGGAAAGTTACACAGAAAATATCTCGTTGCTCCAATGACTCCTCACACCCAGTCCTCCGTTATGGGCGCTCGAATAACTGATAACAATTTCCGTCTCGGCGCGTGGTAGCGGATTGCGTAAGATTATATGATTTTGCTACCATTCCGAGGTTAATCGCTACACATCCTTTCATAAAAACTGAGACTGAAACCGCACTATTTACCTTTTCACAGCAAAGGGGAAGATCATACTACAACCGTCTTTTTTTTTTTTTTTAACAAAACTTTACGTTTCAAACTGCACTTGGAAATAGCAAAGACGGTGCCTGGTCCAGACATGATTTCGTATCATCATGCTTCCGTCATACCATCCTTCGGCGTCAAGCATTTGCTTTGGATTATATAACAGAATCTGGATAGAATCTTCTTTTCCATCTATCTGGACTACAGCTTTTGTAATTCCTATTCCCAAACCTGGAAAAGATCCGAAGTTGGCAGACAACCAAAGACCAATTTCGCTGACCTGTCACTCCTGTAAAATTAATGGAGAAAATGGTTTTCTGGCCGCTTTACTCCCTGTTCTGGAAAGCCGTCAAGCTTTCTCAAATTCAGTTTTGTTTCCGCAAAAATCGCTCGACTGCGGACCCCTTGGTAAAACTAGACCATGACATCCGGTGTAGGGGAGAGTAAAGGCTGAGAAATCCCGGATTATTACTGTTAACAGAGTCCCCAAACCACCCTATAAATTTAGAAAGGATGATCAGAAATCTAATACAGCATCGAAGATCAGAGACTAGAAGGAACTGTCTGTTAATTGATTAATGGATTAATTCTGATAGAAGAGAGAAAAATTAGTCAGTTAGTATGTCTACTATCTATCTACTACTGTGAACGAAAGTGTTAAGAGGTTAGTCTGTTAATAAATTGATAAATGGTTAATTTATCTATCTACCCCCACCACTGTTATATGCTCAACGGAAAGCTACTTTCTCTAACGGTTACCGCATATTCACCTGAACAATCCAAAATGCATTCCCTGCAACACATGAAATCCTCCTCTGATAGATCCACCTTGAGTTAAGAGGAACCCTCCTTGAATAAACAAGGTAAAATGAAGATCTTTAATAGGGGGTAAAAACAAGATGTTTTTAAAAGTGATGTTTATTAAGTTAAACTTAAGGGGAGGAATGAGCTAAGTTTGATAACTGCAATCTGTAGGTTTGTTCTAATATAAGCTTAAACAACAAACCGAAATAGGCGACTTCGAGTTCCAGAGTAAGGATTAGTACTACTGAAACAAGAAGGTTAGTGTGTGTGATAATAATAAGGATGCAAACAGAACAATCGGGGGTAACTAAACTTATTGCTCTTGTAGTTTGCTCCGGAAGTGACTGATGTTCGAGATCCGTTTGTTCTGAATGAAAATGATACTGCTGCGAAAGCTTGAGACAGGATAAACATTTTGATGAACTCAAAATGTCCCGTTGGATATAAAACCGCCCCAAGAATGGCAGTATGAGCCCCGGTAATGGCACCCTGACACAATAACAGGTCCCG
>JABUQX010107285.1:0-23878 GCA_015478945.1 Trachelipus rathkii
ATAAACTTGTTAAGCATGGTACCAGCAAGAAACGGAAGAAAAGGAAAGACGCATCATAAGCTAATGATTATCATACAGCTTACTAGGACTTCCCGGTGAAAGCGTTCGAATTTGTAACGCTCTTCGCTGAACATCTCGCAAGAAGCCTATCGTTGGGGCTAGAACAGAAGAACATGATTCTCCTACGTAAGCTTTCCTTCTGAGTCCTTCTCCATACGTGAGAACGGAATAACAGAATATATCAGAACAGCAAAGAAGAAGATAGTAATTTCGTGTGCCATGGCGGAAAATAGTAAGCCTTGCTGACACCTACATTAGAGACTACGAAAAAGGGAAGAATGTAGCCGCTTCTTCTAACAGCCGGTTTACAGTTCCTTCTGATCAACCTAAACAAGACTTGGACGAAACAATCAGAATAGATGTTATCAATCCAGGTTGGTCTGAAGTGTTGCATTCACAACATGCACAGCCACAACCTCATAAACAAACAATACCCGCCAACAGAATACACGAAACAATAACAATAAAAGTTAATTATCCTCATCCAATAACAGACGGTATCAGACCCAAAGCACTCTTACAAACCGGACACGACGTGATAACATGTAGCAAGCGGAGGGAACACCCAGTAAGCAGGCGTATGAATGAACGATGCGAGCGCGATCCGAGATCGTGTCTTAGGTGAAGGACAGTGTAGCTGTGAGAATCGCTCGTGATTGTAGGGATAGCGCGCGCGGGTGCAGCGAATGGGAGGTTAGCTGTATTCTTTCTGTCATGGAGTCGGGCGAGAGTGATATGAGGTCGTACCGTTGAGAAGGTGACACTACGATAACGTGACCTTCAGATAGCAGGAGCAATTGAGAGTGAACATTGCTTTGAGTGGTATACCTTCGTTTCACGGACGAATGAAAGAGTCGGATAAGCGGAGCGGATCGGGGGTGGCAAGACTACGCCAGGATATAGGGCATGATCTCTTCTTCAATCAACCGGTGAGTATAAGAATGATTGGGATGGCGAGACATTCTTGGGTGATAAGGCAATTTGTACCGCTAAGCATGAATGGTGATAGATATGCCGTGTTGCTGGTGAGCGGCGGCACGAGTGGAGACCGCTGGCAGACATGATTAGTGTTTACTTATTAGAGAGCATGAAGTCATGGACGATACAGGGAAAGAGGTATGGACGTGTCATCGATACGTGCCGGAGACGGGAGATAGAATATAAGGGAGGTGCGGCTGGAGCTGTGCGAGAGTCGGATAGATAAGGTATGATTGTTGGCCGTACGATAAGGTACGTTTGAGATTGCAACAACGGCCGAGGGAGGAGGAAGGGCATAGTGGTAATAAGTGGTAGCTTCAGGTTTATGTATGCATGTATTAATATCATTGGTCGAATTACGCAGGATGTGCAGCGATGGATCAGATAAGATAGCAACGGACAGTGAGCTGTTCTGATACGCTGAAGGGGTGCAATGTCTGATGTGCATGCTGAGCGGTAAGAGGCACGCTTCGCCTTGCATGATCTGAGCGGTATACGTAGTGAGCGGACGAGGTGGCAGTGAGCGATCGCGCAGTGTAGCAGTCAGTGCAGAGATCCGTCTTATCATCAATAACTCTTGAGGGTGTGGCCCGGTAGAGACTTGTACGTGCGGAACGAGGGGTAGGATGCAGGCAGCTACTGGTCACTACCGAACCTGGCGTGACTGGAGGTATGTGCGATCATGCGTAGATCGACGATTACATGCTCGATAGGGGCGGAACGAGTCAGACGATGAAGGTGATGTTATTAGCTGCGAGATATAGGGATCACAGCTGCGCTGCCAGAGAGGACTGTATGTTTGACTGGCTGTACTGCTGTGTGGATACTTGTCTGACGCTGGTTATATTCTATGGTAGCGGAGCCAGAGAGAATTATGTCGCACTGCGATCTTGTGTTGTTCGGGTGAGATGGGGTCTGCTCAAGCAGCTAGGGAAGGGCTCTAGACTGTGACATATGACATGTCGATTCTCGCACTTGCGTGTCTGAGGGGATGATCCGGTTTCCTATAATAGGTCGGGAGGAAGTTAGTGTGTTCCGATTGAGGAGAGTAGGAGATCTTCAGTGTCAGGAACTGACCTAAGGAATACTTTGTAAGCGAGGACCGGGAGACAGCGCGAGGGTGATCATGTTAGACAGATACTGGATGCAGCGCGAAGGGCGTCGATGTAGTGATAGGTGAGAGATACAGAGGTAGGGTTGCGAAGTGCCTCAACCCTACGCGTCATACTAGCAAGCCATGCCCACCATTCTCACAGTAATTCACAAACGTAGGTGTTTTCTGTCAGTGTTCTCGTTGTGACGTGTCGGTGTGTAAGTGCTTGTCTATTTGTTTGTCTGATTTTTTTTTTTTTTTTTTTTTTTTTTTTTTTTTTTTTATGGATGAGGGATTAATAACTTTTATTGTTATGCGTGTATCAGACGTGATTAGTGAGATGATATTTACTGTGGAGGGTAGATTATCGGTGTTTTGTCCTGCGTCTGTGTGAAGGTGTAAGTTGATGGCCTGTAGATCTGTGTAGGATGGTGGACTGCGGACGAATAACTATCTAACGATCCATCAGCTAGCACAAGTCAGTTGGAGTGAACTAACGATAGTGCCGTCATGTAGAATAGATGTTGTCCAGAGAGGACGATATGATGTTTTAGGTTATGCAGGAGGAACTGTATAACCGGCTGTTTAGAAGAGAGCGGCTACAATTCTTCCTTTTCGTAGTCTCTACTGTAGGTGTCAGCAAGGCTTACTATTTCCGCCATGGACAGCGAACATTACTATCTCTTCTTGCTGTGTGATGATAATGTCATGATATTATTAATGGATGAAGTTGTCGCGTATTGCAGTCATCATGAAGCGTGACGGTGTGCGTATATAGCGAAAGGACTGATCGCAGTGGGACAAGAGAAGCGCGAGGGGTATCGTATAATATGGGTTCAGAGAACGTACGGTAGCTTGACCACAGTCGGGTTGCTAACAGTGAGGTTCTTGAGTGCCCGCAGAGACGAGTGATAGATAGGTCATAATTCGCTGTTGTAGCTACTAGCGCAGATAATGTATCCACGGGCAGAGAGGAGAGCAGAATCAGAGTCTACGAACGCTGTTCACGGGAGTCCTGTAGCTGAATGATAAGTCATTGAGCTTATGTGCCGTCTTTCTTTTTCTCCTCTTGCTGGTGACCGATGTTTAAAAGTGTTTCTATAGAACGGTAGTTCCTGTCATTTTTAATTAATAAGTTGTATCAGCTGCAGGAACGAACCTTCGAGTTGCCTGCCTAGTAGCCTTAACCATTGATGAGGTGCATTTGGGTAGTTAAATGAGCAATACTGCTCAAAGTCAGCGAAATAACTAACCAAATCCTGATCAGCTTCATATTTATATTTTCCTGGCTCAACCACTTTGACTTTCCGTGAGTTTTTAGCAATTTCCGCCAGATAAAGGATAGATTGAGACATTAGTAGCATGTGCCGCTCCAAAATGTCTAATCTACTTGGTGCTAAGATTGAAGCTGGCTCTCTATTATCTGCAAGAGAGTAAATCGGTTGTGGTTGAGGAGGAACAACATATGACCGGGTATCGATAAGCGGTACGATACCAGGCTGTTGCACTGTTATCGGTATCTCTGAAGAAGGACTAGAAGTCAAGGGATCATTCATTCCCTGACTGAAATAAGGAGGTATATATTGCTGTCTGTTAGTAGCGTCAGTCAGTTGTGTTGGGGGAGTCGTCGTGTGCGTCGTGTAATGAACGTCAGAAGAAGGGGAACTTACAAAAGTTTGAGCCATAGTTCCTGGATAGAACTGTTGTTGTTGTTGCTGCATTGGTGCTGTTAGTAATGGTGAAACAGGTGACCCAAAGTTTATTAGAGCCATCTCGTTGGACAACACATCTGTTGTCATTACTGGAGTAGCTGTAGCAACAATCGGTTGTTGTGGTGGTATAGCCTGTTGTGCCCTCAATAAGGCCGTTTCCTCTTTTAGGAACTTAAATTCCTGAGTAATGGTCGATATAAATTCCTCTAAAGGTGGATTTGCTACCTGCTCTGTTAACTGCTGAGGAACTCTAGGTGGTGGATTTATTTGTTCTCTGCTTTGTAACTGTAACTGTTCCATTGCCTCTCTTTCCCTGATGAAACTCATCATCTCCTGTTGAGTCGCTGGAGGCATCTCATCCTCAATATTACCACCCATGCTCGCTAAACCACCGCCCACTGCTCCCATGTCACGCCGACTCTCAACCTCATCCATCCCCACATTCACTCCCTCACCCCCAAGCCCTGCAGATCTGTTGGAAGAAGTCATCATTAGGGTTAGTACATGAAATTTGTATTTCAAAATATATATCAAAAATATATAAATTCAAAAAAAACAAATATAAATGAGGGATGAGAAGTAGGAAGAGCGTTGCAGGAAAAAGGAGGTTAAGTTTGTAATGAAACTAAAACTGTATCTAGTCTCTTGACTTGAACTTGAATGGTAGAACTGTTTTTGCGGAATTTTCGAATTGGAATTGTTCAGGTGAGTAGTATCTACCCAGATATCTAATTGTTAAACCTTACTAAAGTGCTAAATACAAATGGCAGTCCCTGTTCGGGCGCCAACTAAATTTAAAGAGTATGTTAGGGAGAGTTAATGGAAAGAAGACCCGGATATTAACTGTTAACAGAGTCCCCAAACCACCCAATAAATTTAGAAAGTGAGATCAGAAACTAAGACAGCGTCGAAGATCAGAGACTAAAAGGAACTGTCAGTAAAGATTAATGAATTAATTCTAATAAGAGAAACAGAGACAGAGAGAAAATTAGTCAGTTAGTATGCTACTGTAGCGCATAAAGGTGTTAAGAGGTTAGTCTGAAAATACTAACTAAGTTAATATTTATCTACCTACACCGCTGTTAATGGTAGAATTAGTGTATCTCCTAACGGTACTACTTATTATTACCTGAACGTTTCCAATCGTTCCTTCTGCAAAGAAAGCACTGAATCCTCTGAGATGAGAGTAAGTGCGTAGTGCGTAATCCACCCGTGAGTTAAATAACCCCTCCTTGAATATTTGTATTATATTCGTTGAAGAGAAGTTCATTAATAAGATAGGGGAAATAAAAACGTTAACATAAAAATGAACGTTTATTAAGTTATTTATGGGGGAGGATTATCTAAGTATATTTGATAACTGTGAGCTGTCGGTTCGGTCTAAGATGTAGACACGAACCTAAAATCGGATTGTCGTTTGAATGTGTGTGCGTTCGAATTCCAGAGTAAGTATTAGTACCACTGGAACAAGAAGGTTAGTGTGTGTGAATAATAAGAGGATGCAAAATAAATTAGAACAAACACTTATCGTTGTGGTCTGATAGTTGACTGGTGTTCTGTTCTGTTCTGAACTGTTTTGGCAAGCTTGAGTTTAATTCCACAAAAGGATATCTATGTATTGAAGAAGATCCAGTTTATAAAGAAGTTTCGGAACACAGGTCTCGGCGATGACAAAATGAGCTTGAGAGGGTATGACTGAGGAATCGCGTTGTACGCGTGCAGAAAGACGGTGCGTTTGGATATAGTTGAATGAGCAGGATGTAAGTCCGGTAGATCATTATAATCTGAAGGAATTCTGAGGATAGTCGGAAGGATTGCGCGCGTGTTGACAGATGGATTACAACTCAGACGGGCGAATTAGGATGAAGAAAGGAGCAGAGGCGATGTGGTCGGTATGGAAGGGTAGATAGTCAGCGAGAGAGCATATGTGAAGTACAATTGCGCAGCTGTGTCGCAGAGCGCTGATAAGGAGGCGGATAAGGAGCGACTGTAGGGAGTGAGCAGGACGCTGATATAGGAAACGATAGCGCAAGAGGTAGTTGCGCGGTTAGTTAGAAGAAATCGTTGTAGAGTCTGTTGCTCCATAGCGAAAAACTACATGGGAATAAACTGAAGCGTGGCCTTACACTTACCCTTGGAGATTTAAGAGAACCGTTTCTCCAAAGGGTGAAGTTGAAGAGTCTTGAAAGGTAGTACTGTTGACTCTGCTAATCTGATAATCTGATAGGAATAAAAAGTAGGTAAGACCACGACAGAAACGATGATGGAGCATGCTTCATATCTAGGAAATAAGAACACTGTAATTGATGATAAACATACTTAATAAGTCTTACTTTTCCCAGATATGATTCCTTTTCCACAAAGGAGATATAGGCATCAAAATGGCAATGAGTGTGGGATATTGGTAAATGGAAAATACCCACGAAAGATGTTGTCCAAATAAATAAATAAATATGCTGTGAAATGCCTAACTACAGTATATCAATTTCCTAAAGAATCGAGAATTAGTAATTTTGGGAAAAAACAACAGTTATGATTAATAAGGACATAAATATAATAATAATGAGAACACCAGATATTACAGATTTTACAGATAATACAGATATTAGGGCGAGCCTGGAGCTTCAGGGTGGGCCTGGAGCTGCTGTATGTGCAAACCCCAACAATGCCCCGAACCAAAACTACGCCCCCACTTAAATTCCTTATAATCATAAACTGGTACGATGAAGAATCAGAGAATCAGTAAGAGGTAATCGGCGAAAAGATGATTGAGAAACCGAATACTGAAAATTGCAACTGAACCTGAGAAAAATAATTAATTACAACCCCATCACACACACAAACCGAAAACCATAAGTTGAAAACCGAAAATATATTTACAAATGTTATAACTAAGACTTGACCTAAGGATCTTTATAGGAAACAAACCATGTCTTCCTCAATTCTTATCCCTATGAATAATATTATTATTATTATTATTATTATTATTATTATTATTATTATTATTATTATTATTATTATTATTATTATAATTATTATTATTTTATTATTATTATAAATATTATTATTATTATTATAAATATTATTATTATTATAAATATTATTATTATAAATATTATTATTATTAATTATTATTATTATTATTATTATGATTATTATTATTTATTATTATTTATCTATTTTATTTAGGATTATGATTATGATTATGATTATTTATTATTATGTATTATTATTATTATCATTATTTATTAATTATTATAATGATTATTATTATTATTATTATTATTATTATTATTATTATTATTATTATTATTATTATTATTATTATTATTATTATTATTTTTATTATTATTATTATTGTTATTGTTATTATTATTATTAAAATTAAGACTTAAGGAATCAAAAATTTTGATCTCTTAAATAATTTCGGAGGGTTGAACCCCTGACCCCCCTGTCTACAGCCTTGAATTATTTTTTTTTTTTTTTACTGTTAGCACATCACCACTCACGGGCAGAGCCTAATCGAGGAAGGGGTGTTATTGTTATTAATCCGCTAGCGCAAATTTATTCAGTTTGAGCACAGACGCAGGCTTTAAAGTGAGGGAGATTAAATTCAGCAGGGAACACAGAAAATGGAAGAGAATTCCACAGAACAGAGGTGGCAGGAAAGAAGGAAGCACCGCAGCGAACAAACCTGGAGTTACCAAGATTCACACAAAACTCGTGCGCAGACACAGCACCCCTTGTGCTACGAGGGCGTCATAAAGATGGTACGCGAGTGTAAGTTCCTCTCGAACATCTGCCGTGTGGTTACTATAGCAAAAGAGATAAAGCACCCACATGGCGCGCAAGAATAGAGGGCAAGTGGAACTGAAAGTACAGGACAGATTTATAGCCTTTTGGTTTTGACTCGACTGTCCAAAAGCCGGGTGAAACCAGAGCGCCCCAGATATGAGAACATGTCTCCATAAAAGGGTGGATGAGACCCTTGTATAGCTGAAGTAAGAGAAGAGGTAAAAAAAGTCTCGCAGTCAAAACGAACTCCAAGTTTCTTTGAAGCCGCCTTAGCAACCGTTGGGATGTGAGGTTTTCCAAGACATGTTTTTTGTTTATGTTAAGGCCAGGATTGTTTATATTGTACGGAGAGACGAGAGAACGCGAAAAGATATAGGAAAGGGATAAGGTGTTTAGAGAGGGAGATTTGTAGAAGTTGAGTTTTTAAAGAATTGAATTTCCAACAAAGGTTTGAGAAACCCAACGAAATTCTAATCCAGATCAACGCGAAATAGAATCGGACAGATTAAGACGAGAGGCAATTCTAGAAGTAAAAGAAGAAGCAGAATTGAATATGAGTTACAGAATGAAGGGTCGAGTCATCGGCAGATGAGAGGGAATAGAGTTAGATGTGCAGGTGAGAAGAATATTAATGAAAGTAGAAATAAAGTAGGAGATAGGACCGACCCTGAGGAAACACCACTATTGACAAGACAAAAGAAGAAGAGTCGCTCATAACCACAGGCCAATATTGAGCACTTGGAAAGAAAAGCTAGAATAAGTAAGCAAAGAGAAGGGAAACCCAAGGAGGGGAGCTTGGAGAGCGTGACGCGTGCCATACCCGGTGCAAATGCTTTGGATATGTAAGCGCCACCACACAAGTCTCCGTAGTTCCTAGAGCGAAAAACCATAAATCATCGGTTAAATAGGAAAAGTATATCGCCAGTAGCTTGAAGCCGAAAGCCGTACTGGCGATCGGAAAGAAGAGAATGAGATTCCAGATGGTCTAAGAGTAGAGTTAAGAGTGTTTAAAGATGCTTAGATGAATACAAGTGAGGCTATAGGCATAGTTAGCAAGGATCAGAGCGGCTTCCTTTTATTCTAATAGGTTTGGACATGTGCGGCTTCCAACACTGAGGGAAAGTGCTAGTATTGAGACATCGAGAATATAGTTGAACAAGGGGCGGGGTCAGCACCAGGGGTGCGGAATCGTAAAATAAATTTTTCGACTCCGACTCCGACTCCGACTCCTTAAATTCAAATTTGGATTTTCGACTCCGACTCCGCCGACTCCACTTTAACAAAAATTTTCGACTCCGACTCCACTTAAACAAAAATTTCGAACTCCGACCTCCACTAAACAAAAATATTTCGACTCCGCACTCCGACTCGCTCCAGCAGTCAAATTCAACATTTCGATCCGACTCAACTTAGTGCTTACAAAGTTACAATAAAACATTTTTTTGTTTAACTATTTTTTTTCGCTTGCTTTTGAGAATAAAAAAAAATATACCACTTTTTCAATGAATCTAATCTCCAAATGATATACGGTAAAATACCGTAAAGACTAGAGGTGTAGCAGATATCTGCATCCGCATAATATTTCTCTACCCGCATCCGAATGAATTTTTTTGCGGATAGCGGATAGCGGATAGTAAATTCATTTATGATTAATGCAGATTGAGAAGTGGTTTAGCTACCTTGCGCTAGCAGTACTGTGTACTAGAACGCACGAATGTATCCAGAGCTTGCTTGGATCAGATAGGCGTAGGTTGGTGATGACTGCTGAAATGAAGCTTGTCTCCCCTTTGCTTCGACAGGGAGAATCGCAGCTGGTAGGTGAAAGGCTTGACAGGTGATGATGATACGATTTTAGGTAATTGTGTTATACTCTTCTTAAACCGTTTAAAGAGGTAACTAAGACTATTATCTCAGAAAATTCTTGTTTGCCAGACGAGATTCCTCTAGATACAACGATGAAAGCTGTGCTAAATATTGCTGCTATTAAAAGTAAGGGACTTTCAAGGATGACAAAACACTAATGTTGGAGATAGATAATAGATTTCCAAATCTGCAAAAAAAACGATTACGAATCTGCAATAGTAACTTTTCTGAAATCATAGATATCCGAAACCAACACTCTATTAACCGCGTGCTCTATCACACAAGGGCTCAGAAGATATTTATTGTGTCGTATGTATGTGTGTCTGCTAAAGATAATTAGGGCACCAGCGACTGACTGATATCAAAAGATACGCACAGGGGAGAGATAGATAGCGAGCGAATATTACGAGCGTGCTACTGGAGAGAGTCTGGTTAAGCGTATCTACCATTGAGAACCCATGAACGTTCTTTTGGCTTCTAGCAGCGATGAAGAGTCTTGTTCAGACGTGTCAAAGGACACTATGTCATTGATCGAAGATTATCAAAAGCGAAAACTATTGGAATCGGATAAAGATCCATTGGTTTGATGGCGTGATAATTGTAAAAGTTTTTAAAGATATTACAGATTTTACAGATAATACAGATATTAGGGCGAGCCTGGAGCTTCAGGGTGGGCCTGGAGCTGCTGTATGTGCAAACCCCAACATCCCCCCGCACCAAAACTACGCCCCCACTTAAATTCCTTATAATCATAAACTGGTACGATGAAGAATCAGAGAAACAGTAAGAGGTAATCGGCGAAAAGATGATCGAGAAACCGAATACTGAAAATTGCAACTGAACCTGAGAAAAATAATTAATTACAACCCCATCACACACACAAACCGAAAACCGAAAGATATATTTACAAATGTGAAAACTGAAAACTGTTGTCTGTTAATGAGGATGAGGCAAACGCGTCCTACGGGACTGAAGCACGCGCTCCTCTTCGTCGATAAATTTTTTAATTGAATTCAAAAATGATGATCGTCTACAATCTGATAAAGATCCATAATCATATTTCTCCAGCATTATCCGCATTTCTACTCGAATTTGATCATCTTGTTGCTGGTCAGATACACCCCGCTGAGGATGGTATGATAATGGTGTAGACGATGTAACAGACGGGTAGTCGGACTGATGACTCGAGGTTGATGGGTACTCCGACTGTGGAGTCGTATAAGCTGAAACGGAGTGAGGCCACGGAGGGACAAAAGCTGAAGGAGGCAATCCAGTGAAAGGAGCTGCACCCAACCGCCTCTCGATGTTCGTTAGGGTTCGAGAAGTAGACGGTCGAGGTGGTTCGATTGCCGAATGAATGATCTGCTCTCTTTCTTCGCTTCTAGTTGAAGTAGATGGTCGACGGCTGGTTCGTGAGTGGACATCACGGCGTTCAGAAGGCCGTGGACGAGAAAGAGCATGAGAAGTAAAGAAGCTCTTGTACTTCCGTAGGAATTGTTCCAGGAACAAACGATTAGCATGTAACCCATCATAGAGCATCGGAGTCTGAAGGTACAACTGTTTTTTCTTAATGTATCTGATATGAGGGGTGTTTTTATACTCCGGAGTGTTTCGTTTTGTTCCATAGTAGTAGTTCAAAACCTCACTACCGCGAAGAGTGGTCTTATCGGTCCATTTGTATCTGAAATATGCCAAATCTTCAAACCGGATGAAGGAACGAATCGAGTGTTCTCTCATTAACCGAGGGGACATGGAGTCATCATCTTTGAGGTGATCGGCAAAAGCTGGACCCCATGCTTTCGTGATCCGCTTTGGTTAGAACTAGCGTTAGGGATGGATACATAGCTCGTCGTTGATGTAGCACTGGGATGGAGTCACGGCTGACAGAGGAGTATTCTCTCTCCTCTTTTTGGCATATTGGCTAATTTCGTTAGTAGTCGCTTAGGCTGGGCACACCTCAACAGGCTCTTGTCAGGAGGATCTTCCGGCGGAATGAGCTGGAGCCCTATTCAGCGTAGCGGCGGGACTGTATAGTATCGAGCTGCAAGCGTGCAAACGATCTTGACGGCGGATCTCTTGATTGTGCGAGCGGCAGTAGTGATCCTGTTAGTTGCGTGACAGGCGGCTGTAAGAGGCGAGTGATCGGGCGTTGAGGTACGCGGCTATTCTGCATAGCGTCTGATCTTGTCTATTGAGCGGTGTCAGATTCTCGAGAGCGGAGAGATCTATGGGGGAGAATTGTTACGATGCAAGGGCGAGTGACACATGGCAATGCGGGAGATGATTCAGAGAATTCGTCGAGTGATGACTAGGATGCAGATTGCGAGAGGTGGCGGCCTGGAGACGGATGCATAAGCGCCTGGCATGGAGAAGAATGTACACTGAGTGCTCTAGTGCAGTTGTGACATCGCTGTAGAGTTGGGTACAATTAAGGTCAATAAACAGGTTATCTCATGGTGGTGTGCCTTTGCTGTGACGATTGCACGTAAATGATGATGTTTAGTGGCAGTGTCATGTGAAGATGAGTCAGCTTTGGTAATTATTGTAAGGATATATTATTGAGTATGCGGAAGATCTCGTAGCGATAGCTATTGCAAGAACTGTTGACAGCCGTTTTTGATTTCTGATAAGTCATATCTTGATAATTTCTTGTCTCGAAGCGTACATAGTATATTATCGTCCGATATAGAACGATTTAAATAATAGCGTATTATAAGCAAATTTATATTATGGAAAATATTAATGATATTATTGTAAGGTTTCGATTGCCCTGCGTAGTGAAGCCGACGCTCTAGCAGGCCAATATTGAGTTTGTACAGATTTGCTGTACTATTTTTTGAGACAAGAGTAAGAATCTATCCTTCAAAGGTCGATTTGTTACGGCGATTTTCTGATTTTAGATAAACCTGGACTTATACAACAATGGCAAGTAGAATGATAAGAGCGCACCATCAATGAGTTGTGCCGGGTAGTTGATCAATTCGAAGAAAGTCAGATCAGTCATGAGAGCGAGGTGTAGTGAACGCTACAGATCTATATATACAGGAATATCGACAACAGTTGTTGGCTTATCATACTGGTAGTTGAATACCACGAGGGCAATCTTCAACTCTGTTATCTGTAGTTTATGTGAAAATATGTACTTAAAATTAGCCTAACAGGGGGAAAATTTACAAAAATTCTTGATACATTTTCAGTTAAATATTAAATTAAAATAATAATAAAAATAAATCACTACAGCCAACAACAACGTTCTGATAGAATTATAGGCAAGTATTCAGTGAGGCTGAGATGAATGAAAAGATTCTTGATAGAATTATAGGCGAGTATTCAGTGAGGCTGAGATGATGGTAAAGATTCTATAGTGTCACTGATTATGTCCGAAGCTAGTGTACATGAAAAGAGATGAGATGAATGAATGTAATCCGCATTGCACCAGCATCATCCGTACTGCATCGCGTCCTCATTCGCGCATTCCGCAAATTCCACCCTGCACTCCCCCATGACCATCCCCTCCCAGAATTCCCAGAACCAGGAAGGACGAAGGAAAACGGGAAAATGACGAGGAAAAGAGCGAAATACCACAAGAACCAGTGTTCAGTTCAGTGAACATCGGCAGATCCTATTGAAAAAGAAGAAATGAACTTTTGAGAATCTGATAAGTTTTTGAAAACACTGAAAACCGTCAACTGCTAACCGGTCTATAACAAACTACTCCTTCTTCTATTGAGTACGTATTCGAGAGGAGTTTCCATTACATTGGGCAAGTCAGGTACTGGTCCCATACGTCGAGTAAACGGACGAGGAGGAAAGTTGAACCTGGTTAGATCTTCTTCTCCTATGTGAATTAATTCGAGGTCACTGTCATCAAGTTGGAGATGAAGATGAGCAGGATCACCGAGAACCTCACCAACTACATGATATGGAGCTGGTGGTGTTTGAGAAAGTGAAGGTAACTGATAGGAGTCTGAAGGAAGAAAAGATGGAGAGTTAGAATGGAAACCTGAGAAGTCTGAATGTTGAGTAGACGTACTGAAATTGAAAGGCGAAAAAGGTGGAGGCGAATCTTGTTGAGTTCGAGAACTAAGAACTGTTGAAGGACCAAGGAGATTGGAACTTGGTCTATCCTTGAAGAACGAACCCAAGAAAGACGCTCCCTCTAATTCACTAACTGAGTGAAAATCAACTGTATTTGGATTTGTTATAGCCGGAGATTGGGAAGTCAAAACTGATGACACAATAGTGTGACTACTAGGTGTAACAGCCGAAGAAACTTGAAGCTGTGAAGGTGATGGATATTCATGAGTATAGAAATCATGATAATCCATAGATGGGCTGTACACACTGGGACTGTAAAGAATTGGGGAAATAGCAGAGAGATTCTGCTGTAAGGATAATGGTGGAACCGGATTGGTTCGTGAAGAATCTGTTATATCGGTTGGAGGAAGCACAAAAGTAACCTTGGGCGGAGAACGAGAAGGCTGAATCACTATAGGTGAAAGGACTGGAGTTCTCACAGGAGACATTGTTGATTCGGCAGTATCAACGTTCAGTTGTTCTATTTGGTCCCATAAGTTAGGCAACCTCGTGAATAGATCCATTGGGATGGGATTTGTAGGAAGAAATCCCTCAAAATCGTTTTCGTCATCATCGTCTTCGATGGTTTGAAATGGATCTTCTTCAATATCATTGTCGGATATTGAAGAACTGTGAGCTACTGAGTTAACATCAGAGTCTTCTGCATCTTCATCCACTTCTTCATCCTCGTCGGTAAAGAATTTCTCGCGCACCTCAGGGTTGCGAGCTAAATATTTGCGAAGGTACGTGGGAATATCTATCCATCCTCGTAAATGAGAGAAATGGACTTTCTGTAATCTATTTTGTTGGTCACTAGCACGTCTAATAAGGTAGGTGACCCGGTTATCATTAACTGCAGTGATGATATAGGGGCCTTCCCATCGGCTCTTGAACTTCTGAATAGTGCTATGACCAGTGCGAATTACTTTTTTGGCAACTTTCTGCCCAACGCGAAAAGGTCGAAAGTTTGCACTACCTTCCTTCCAATATTGAGGAAAACTGTGTGTTGGAGAATGTGCTTTCTGCAAAAGAAAGTCGGAAGGTGAAATACCGAGAGCACTATGTGCTGTGTTGTTGTAAATAAGAACAGAAGAAGAAAGTTCCTCATCCCAGCCACTGGGATTTTCAAGTACCAAGCATTTGATGATCTGTATTAAACTTCTGTTGAAGCGTTCACAAACCCCATTGCTAGCAGGGTGAAGCGGAGAAGTTCTTATGTGCTTGATATTATGTTCTTGAAGAACATTTTGGAAAGTTTGAGAAGTGAATTCAGCACCGTTGTCGGTGAGAATTCGATTCGGAACTTTTGGAAGAAACGGAAGAATTTGATGTTTGAATTTATTTGAAACAGAAAGACTGGTTTTGTTCGATAAAGGAACAACGGAAACCCACTTGGAAAAGTGGTCAATGAGTACCATACAGTACTTGTGACCGGAACTTGTTTGAGGAAATTGTAGCAAGTCCATTGCACACAAGTCGAATGGATACTCAGCTAAAATCTTTAACATCGGAGGTGTCATAACAGAAGAAAATGTTTTCTGTCTTTGACATATCGGACAGCATCTGACGATGTCTGAGACCACCCGGTTTACACGCGGGTGCCAAAAGTGCTTATAAATAAGCTGAAGAAGTTTATTTCGTCCGATATGGGCACAAGAAAAGTGAAGACCTAACACTATATGAACGAGAAAATCAAGAGAAATTACATATAGCAATTCTCCCGATTTTAATTTGTGAAAGAGTATCCCATTTTCGAATACCAGCTGAGATCTGTATTGTTTGTACATTTTATGTACCCTGAGCCAACATCCTTGCATAACATCCTTGTTCTGAAAACCTTTAATGATCAACTTGAGATCTTTATCTTGAGCTTGATTATGCAGGATGTCTATTTCATCAATATTCGAATTGTTGAATATATCACTATTAACTGTTGTGATACGACCCACATGAGGATGGGTACGCACACGGCGGCGACTAATGCCTGTTGCTATTAATGTAATATCATCGTTGTCCTCTCTACGAATGAGTTCTTTTTGAGACAAATCAGGCAAGAGCTCATTATCCCGTAGAGAGTATGTTCCCAATACTATGGCGAACTCCATATATTCTTCAGGAACGATGAAGCATTCGGTGGGCTTAGTTTCAAATCCACCTTGAAACAGTAGTTTTAGATTGACGTACTGGTCAATCGGAATTCTTTTACCCCTTCCGAAACCACTAATTGCTTTCACCCCTACTTTTGCAGATGGCAAAAGTTCAACTGGTTCTTTCAAGGTCTGCAATACTGCTTCACTCACCAAACTTACACCTGCCCCACTATCAACAAGGCAATCATACACATTCGAGCTGTGGTGTTCCAATTTCACGCAAACAATTAGTGGATCCACTTCCGCCTGGCAAAGATTTATGGTAACAACCATGTCATCCTCAACTGGAAAGTTGTTTACTGCCAGGTGGACATGACAAATATTTTCTGCTGCAATGTCATGCGGTTTCACCATGTTGTTTGCTGCTGCTGCTGTTTTCACCTGCCTGTCACTATAACTATCGCTACTTCCTAACACGACAGTTTCTACAGGAAGGCTACTTGTTACAACTGATACTACTGGTTCCGTAGGGGAACAACTACTACTGTTACTACATACTACGTGAGAAGAAAGAGAGTAACTATCTCTACTACTATCACTAGTCACAATGGTGTCTGGAAGAAGATTCCTAGCACTACTACTAACGACTACAGGGTCTATAGTACTAGCACTACTTCTATCACTATTTACTATATCTACTAGGGCATTTGATTCCATGAGCTGCTGTGAACTATTCTTCTCCACTGAAGGGCTCATTTCCGTGGAGACTTGCAGTTTAAAGCTCCTGCTTGTACTGCTTCATCTGAAGAAGGACCCATACATCGGCCTTCTAGATGTGACTTGTGACACCAATCGCAAGGATCCAGAAACTTCCTTGGCGGCCTTGGTGAGTCACGTGTAGTCTGTGCCCTGTGTTGATTGTCCGCGCGTGGGGAATTATGTTTTCTGTTTGAACCAGAGGCCTGTGGTGATCTGTTTTTTCTGTTATTTGTGGGCGACCTCTGAGTCCTTTGTCCATTGCGCGGTGGTGTCCTATGTGAACAGTTAATTCCCGCATGTGGCCCCTTACAAAACGGACACACTCTACCAGAATTCAATTGCTTCGTACGTGGAGGGGATCTGATAGACCGACAATCATTCCTTACATGCCCCCTCTTTCGACAATAACTGCATACTCCTAAATACTTGTAGCATTCATCCATCACGTGCCCAACATTCTCACAGTAATCACAAACGAGGTGTTTTCTGTTAGTGTTCTCGTTGTGACGTGTCGGTGTGTAAGTGCTTTGGGTCTGATTACGTCTGTTATTGGATGAGGGATAATAACTTTTATTGTTATTGTTTCGTGTATTCTGTTGGCGGGTATTGTTTGTTTTATGAGGTTGTGGCTGTGCATGTTGTGAATGCAACACTTCAGACCAACCTGGATTGATAACATCTATTCTGATTGTTTCGTCCAAGTCTTGTTTAGGTTGATCAGAAGGAACTGTAAACCGGCTGTTAGAAGAAGCGGCTACATTCTTCCCTTTTTCGTAGTCTCTAATGTAGGTGTCAGCAAGGCTTACTATTTTCCGCCATGGCACACGAACATTACTATCTTCTTCTTGCTGTGTGATATATTCTGTTATCCGTTTCTCGACGTAAGGAGGAAGACTCAGAAGGAAAGCTGTACGTAGAGAATCATGTTCTCTCATGTCTAGCCCACGATAGGCTTTCTTTGCGAGATGTTCCAGGCGAAGAGCGTACATTCGAACGCTTTCACCGGGAGTCCTGTAAGCTGAATGATAAGCATTGAGCTTATGTGCGTCTTTCCTTTTCTCCTCTTGCTGGTACCATGTTAAAAGTGTTTCCTTAATAGAACCGTAGTTCCTGTCATCTTTAATTAATAAGTTGTACAGCTGCAGGAACGAACCTTCGAGTTGCCTGCCTAGTAGCCTTAACCATTGATGAGGTGCATTTGGGTAGTTAAATGAGCAATACTGCTCAAAGTCAGCGAAATAACTAACCAAATCCTGATCAGCTTCATATTTATATTTTCCTGGCTCAACCACTTTGACTTTCCGTGAGTTTTTAGCAATTTCCGCCAGATAAAGGATAGATTGAGACATTAGTAGCATGTGCCGCTCCAAAATATCTAATCTACTTGGTGCTAAGATTGAAGCTGGCTCTCTATTATCTGCAAGAGAGTAAATCGGTTGTGGTTGAGGAGGAACAACATATGACCGGGTATCGATAAGCGGTACGATACCAGGCTGTTGCACTGTTATCGGTATCTCTGAAGAAGGACTAGAAGTCAAGGGATCATTCATTCCCTGACTGAAATAAGGAGGTATATATTGCTGTCTGTTAGTAGCGTCAGTCAGTTTTGTTGGGGGAGTCGTCGTGTGCGTCGTGTAATGACCGTCAGAAGAAGGGGAACTTACAAAAGTTTGAGCCATAGTTCCTGGATAGAACTGTTGTTGTTGTTGCTGCATTGGTGCTGTTAGTAATGGTGAAACAGGTGACCCAAAGTTTATTAAAGCCATCTCGTTGGACAACACATCTGTTGTCATTACTGGAGTAGCTGTAGCAACAATCGGTTGTTGTGGTGGTATAGCCTGTTGTGCCCTCAATAAGGCCGTTTCCTCTTTTAGGAACTTAAATTCCTGAGTAATGGTCGATATAAATTCCTCTAAAGGTGGATTTGCTACCTGCTCTGTTAACTGCTGAGGAACTCTAGGTGGTGGATTTATTTGTTCTCTGCTTTGTAACTGTAACTGTTCCATTGCCTCTCTTTCCCTGATGAAACTCATCATCTCCTGTTGAGTCGCTGGAGGCATCTCATCCTCAATATCACCACCCATATTCGCTAAACCACCGCCCACTGCTCCCATGTCACGCCGACTCTCAACCTCATCCATCCCCACATTCACTCCCTCACCCCCAAGCCCTGCAGATATCTGTTGGAAGAAGTCATCATTAGGGTTAGTACATGAAATTTGTATTTCAAAAAATATATATCAAATATATAAATTCAAAAAAAAACAAATATAAATGAGGGATGAGAAGTAGGAAGAGCGTTGCAGGAAAAAGGAGGTTAAGTTTGTAATGAAACTAAAACTGTATCTAGTCTCTTGACTTGAACTTGAATGGTAGAACTGTTTTTGCGGAATTTTCGAATTGGAATTGTTCAGGTGAGTAGTATCTACCCAGATATCTAATTGTTAAACCTTACTAAAGTGCTAAATACAAATGGCAGTCCCTGTTCGGGCGCCAACTAAATTTAAAAACGGTGTTAGGGAGAGTTAATGGAAAGAAGACCCGGATTATTAACTGTTAACAGAGTCCCCAAACCACCCAATAAATTTAGAAAGTGAGATCAGAAACTAAGACAGCGTCGAAGATCAGAGACTAAAAGGAACTGTCAGTAAAGATTAATGAATTAATTCTAATAAGAGAAACAGAGACAGAGAGAAAATTAGTCAGTTAGTATGCTACTGTAGCGCATAAAGGTGTTAAGAGGTTAGTCCGAAAATACTAACTAAGTTAATATTTATCTACCTACACCGCTGTTAATGGTAGAATTAGTGTATCTCCTAACGGTACTACTTATTATTACCTGAACGTTTCCAATCGTTCCTTCTGCAAAGAAAGCACTGAATCCTCTGAGATGAGAGTAAGTGCGTAGTGCGTAATCCACCCGTGAGTTAAATAACCCCTCCTTGAATATTTGTATTATATTCGTTGAAGAGAAGTTCATTAATAAGATAGGGGAAATAAAAACGTTAACATAAAAATGAACGTTTATTAAGTTATTTATGGGGGAGGATTATCTAAGTATATTTGATAACTGTGAGCTGTCGGTTCGGTCTAAGATGTAGACACGAGCCTAAAATAAGGTTGATGTTCGAATTTGTGTGCGTTCGAATTCCAGAGCAAGTATTAGTAACTATCTGGAACAAGAAGGTTAGAGTGTGTGATAAAGTATAGGATGCAAAACTATAAACCTAGAACACACTCAACTTATTGTTCCTTTGAGATGGACTGTTTCTGAGAACTGCGTCTTGGGAAAATCTGAAGAGGAGTAAAGTCCCACAAAACGGGAATCGAGAATACCACGGTGATGGAAAACAGGCCGAAAACAGGCCCAGCAATGGCACTATGAAGCCGACAACAGGCCCCAGCGATGGCACCTGTGTAAAGATAAAATAGGCATAAACTGTTAAATGTGCTCCATAGCGAAAAACTACATGGGAATAAACTGAAGCGTGGCCTTACACTTACCCTTGGAGATTTAAGAGAACCGTTTCTCCAAAGGGTGAAGTTGAAGAGTCTTGAACGGTAGTACTGTTGACTCTGCTAATCTGATAATCTGATAGGAATAAAAAGTAGGTAAGACCACGACAGAAACGATGATGGAGCATGCTTCATATCTAGGAAATAAGAACACTGTAATTGATGATAAACATACTTAATAAGTCTTACTTTTCCCAGATATGATTCCTTTTCCACAAAGGAGATATAGGCATCAAAATGGCAATGAGTGTGGGATATTGGTAAATGGAAAATACCCACGAAAGATGTTGTCCAAATAAATAAATAAATATGCTGTGAAATGCCTAACTACAGTATATCAATTTCCTAAAGAATCGAGAATTAGTAATTTTGGGAAAAAACAACAGTCATCGATTAAAAAAGATTAAATATAATAATAATGAGGCGATATTCTCTCACGACGATAGTCGTACCTTCGTGTCTCTTTCCGATTGGAAATGGGGCTCGAAGTATTGGGTCGTATCCATGAGGAATCTGAAATTAAAAATTAAAGCTAATACGAACGACTTAAAAGAAAAGGCGGACGTCCTTTGCCGCCACAGATTCGACCCGAGTCCCATCCAATGATTAAGCTCCCTCCTTATCTTTTTTAAATCTTTAATACACATCCAGCCATTATTCCTTACTGAGTGTAGCCAATTTGTTATCATCTGCAAACTTGGAAACCTTACATTTAAGTCCCTGGTTTTAATATTTTATACATATATGAGGAACAGCCACTTGATCTAAGAAATCGTTACGGACCACAAACATGTCTCCTCATTTCCATTAATAAATACTTTTCATTATCATTATTATTATTATTATTATTATTATTATTATTATTATTATTATTATTATTATTATTATTATTATTATTATTATTATTATTATTATTATTATTATTATATTAATTATAAATATATTTATTATTATAAATATTATTATTAAATAAATATTATTATATAAATATATTATTATTATTTATTATTTGATGATTATTTATTATTATTATTATTATTAATTTTTATTATGATTATGATATATGAAATTATTGATTATAATTTTATGATATTATTATTATTATCATTATTTATTATTAATTATAATGATTAATATTATTATTATTATTATTTTATTATTATTATTTTATTATTATTTATATTATTATTATATTAATTATTAAATTATTTTTATTATTATTATTATTGTTATTGTTATTATTATTATTAAAATTAAGACTTAAGGAATCAAAAATTTTGATCTCTTAAATAATTTCGGAGGGTTGAACCCCTGACCCCCCTGTCTACAGCCTTGTATTTTTTTTTTTTTTTTTTTTTTTTACAGTTGTCACCCCACTCACGGGCAAGAGCCCCTATTCAGGGGGGGGGTTGTTTGCACACCAAAGTTTTCATACCGCTAGCGCAAAATTACGCAGTTGAGCACAGACGCAGGCTTTAAATTGAGGGAGATTAAATTCAGCAGGGAACACAGAAAATGGGAAGAGAATTCCACAGAACAGGAGGTTGGGCAGGAAAGAAGAAGCACCGCAGCGAACAAACCTGGAGTTACCAATATCCACACACAAAATTATGCGGCCAGACACAGCACCCCTTGTGCTACGAGGGCGTCATAAAGATGGTGGTACGCGAGTGGTAAGTTCCCTCTCGAACATCTGCCGCTGTGGTACCTATAGAAAAAGAAGATAAAGCACCAACATCGCGCCGCAAAGATAGAGGGTCAAGTGAACTGGAAAGTACAGGACAGTTTATAAGCCTTTGGCTTTTGACTCGACCCCTGTCCAAAGCCGGGTGAAACAAGAGCCCCCCCCAGATATGAGAACAGTACTCCATACAAGGGTGGAAGAGACCCTTGTATAGCTGGAGTAACTAAGAAGAGGAAAAAAAGTCCTCGCCCAGTCTAAACAGAACTCCAGTTTCTTTGGAAGCCGCCCTAAAGCAACCGTTGTGATGTGAGGTTTACTAACTCACATTGTCGTTTATGTTAATTCCAATGAATGTTATATTGTCAACAAAAGGAGAAGACGAGAGAACTCGTCGAAGAATATAGGAAAAGTTTATAAGGTGGTTTTAGAGAGGGAGATTTGTAGAAGTTGAGTTTTAAAGAATGAATTTCCACACGGTTGAGACGACCAATCGAAAATTCTATCCCAGAATCAGCGAGAATAGAATCGGAAAGATTAAGACGAAGAGGGTAATTCTAGAAGTAAAAGAAGGACCAGAATTAAAATGAGTTGAAGAATGAAGGGTCGAGTCATCGGCAATAAAGTGGATAGAGTTAGATGTGCAGGTGAGAGATCATTAATGAAAAGTAAGAATAAAGTAAGGAGATAAGACGAAACCCTGAGGAACAACCACTATTGACAGAAAAAAGAAAGAAGAAGTCGCTCCATCACCCCATAGCCAATATTGAGCGACTTGAAAGAAAGATATAGGCATAAGTAAGCAAAGAGAAGGAGGAAACCCAAAGGAGGGGAGCTTGGAGAGCAGTGACGCCGTGCCATACCCGGTTCAAATGCTTTTTGGATATGTCCAAGCGCCACACACAAGTCTCCCCGTAAGTTTTCCCTGAGCGAAAAACGCATAAATCGGTTAAATTAGGAAAGTATATCGCCATAGAAACCTTGAACGGCCGAAAGCCGTACTGGCGATCGGAAGAAGAGAATGAGATTCCAGATTGTCTAAGAAGTGAAGAGTTTTAAGAAGTGGTTTCAAAGAACATATATAGAATACAAGTGAGAGCTAAATAAGGGCGATAGTTAAAAGGATCAGAGCGGCTTCCTTTTTTTCTTAATAGTTGGACATGTGCGGTGCTTACCAACAACTGAAGGGAAAGTGTAGTATTGAAGAACATCCCGAGAATATAGTTGAACACGGGGCGGGGTCCAAGCACCAGGGGTGCGGAAGTCGTAAAATAAATTTTTCGACTCCGACTCCGACTCCGACTCCTTAAATTCAAATTTGGATTTCCGACTCCGACTCCAACTCCGACTCCACTTAAACAAAAATTTTTGACTCCGGACTCCACTTAAACAAATTTTTCGACTCCGACTCCACTTGAAAACAAAAATTTTTCGACTCCGATCCGAACTCCGACTCCAGCTCAAATTCAAATTTTTCGACTCCGACTCAACTTTAGTGCTTACAAAGTTACAATAAAACATTTTTTTTTGTTTCAAAACTATTTTTTTTTCGCTTGCTTTGAGAAATAAAAAAAAAATATATCCCACTTTGGCAATTAATCTTTCCTGCCCACAAAAAGTATGGCTTCACAATTAATCAAGCCAGAGGTGTAAGCAGAATAATTTGCGACAGGTTCGATTTGACATTACCCGCATCCGAAATGAAATTTTTTTGCGATAGCGGATAGCGGATAGTATTCATTTATGAATTATGAGACTAAATGTTCCTCAACTTTCTGAAACGCAAGATGTTCAGACTCGTTGGAATAGTAGTTGGTACATACATGGGAGAACTAAATGAAGCTGTCTCCCCTTTTTAGGCTTCGAACAAACACAAAGGTGAAAGCTTGGACAGGTGATAGATACAACGATTTTTAGGTAATTGTATTACTCTCCTTAAACCGTTTGAAGAGAGGTAACTAAGACTATTATCTCAGAAAATTCCTGTTTGCCAGACGAGATTCCTCTAGATACAACGATGAAAGCTGTTGGCAAATGCTGCTATTAAAAAGTAAGGGACTTTCAAAGGTGACAGAAACACTAAAGCCTGGAGATAGATAATAGATTCAAAATCTGTGCAAAAACGATTACGCAATCTGCATAGTAACTTTTCTGGAATCATAGTGCAAAACTTAACTTAATTGACACTTCGTGATTCAACTTTGGGCTAAAAATTTATTTTAGTATGGCCTATGGGTGATAAATGCTGCCTAGA
>JABUQX010107286.1:0-15000 GCA_015478945.1 Trachelipus rathkii
ATATATATATCTGTATGTATATATAATATTTATAGTGTGGTCTCAATTTTATATTTACTGAGTCTATATATATACTAGAAGATTTAGTAATCGATGAGTATGTACGCCTCGAGATACCATATCATGCTGAAGCAGCTTGCGTATAATGCATCCTCATTATACTCCAGTGTGCTTGGATTTTAAATTATTGTTATTACAAGTGAACTACATATTCGATACCGTAACATTATTTTACAGTGAAGAATATGTCAGTCTATCATTACTGTTATTTATATACATTATCATCTTAATTTGGTTTATTCTGGAGATTATAGAAATATTTGATACAGCAACACAAGAATGAGGTTAAAAAGAATGAGGCATAAAAGGAAAAGTATTTCCAATGTCAATGCTTTTAATAAATGAATACAAGATACTAGATTCTTACTAGAATACTACGTATGTATATGATAATGCTATAGGTAATGATTGGAATTTAATATAATACTAGTAGGATAACATATATTATGGGTGGATAATAATAATTTGTAGATGAGCTAGAATGGGAGTACTCAGTATTTTCATAATTTATCTATTATGATAATAGTATAGTTTGGTGTTATGTAATGCTAATGAAGTATCGAGTCCCTATTATACTATTACTATCGTTTATAAGGATAATACTAAGGAGATTATTGTTGTCAAATGTAGTATATAATAGCGTTATAATATAGTTTCATAGATAAATTATTATAGTATTGATTATGTGATATATTCAACGTAACTAATGTATAGCTTCTCAACAAGTATATATCTATCGAATTATCGATATGATACATAATATCAATGAGCAGATTTCTCTTTTTTTTCTTTTATGTCATGCTGTAGACTACGATGTTCAAAGCCAAAATTTTTGTGTATGTTCGCTGTATCTCACTCACTGAAAGTAACTATAGAAATGAATATCTCAGTAACTATATATTACTATATATGTATTTTAATGAATAGTTTCCGAATGAAACATATTTAATACATATGTCTGTTCACTCTGTGTCATGAGTAGTGCTTTGTATCATAATATAAATATAAAGTTTATGATTTATTATTCTAGGATGTGATAATACTATTATAATCTGAGATAAGGTATGCCTCTTTGCTCGATATCTGATTCAACGATGAGTTGAGAAATGGTGTGTTTCGCGTGTGCAATGACAATGATAGTTTGAGATGCTGTATCGTAATAATGTTCGGTTCAACTCTGAGGACAAACTCTATCGTGTCTGACCTGACTACAGGATCAGAATGTGTTATCACGTAACACTAAAGAAATCAAGTTCTCGGGTATAACTTTTGACGACTAGATAATCGATGTGAATGAGTTACTTTCCGGAGTTTGAGACTACTAATCAACATATAACATGGACTCCTCTAGTCTCAGTGTGCACGAATGTCGGATTCTCAAGAGATTCATCATCTATCTTATCACATAAGGCTTCAACTATGAATCATTTTGAATTTATTATGGGTTGAATTCATCTCAGTAAATATTTCTAGTAATTATGACATAGTATTTTTATATATTATTAGTATTGATCTACTATGTAGCTATTATTTCTTATCTCAGTTATAAATAGGAAAGTTTGTGTTGTGACATAAAAACTTACTTCAATGTAATGATATAATAGTATTATATATATCATGTATAGTTTGTGCTTATTAAAATTCTTCTAATAATACAAATCATCTTTTCTATTATTGATTAAGTACAGGTAGTATGCCGTTCATTATATTTAATTGGAAAGTGTCATAATATATAAAATTTAAAATTTGCTTTAAGTTACAGCTTGAAAAGATCTGAGTTTTGAGAAGAAATTCATAAGTAATCGATATCATAGTAAAGCGATTCATCTACGGTGTTTGTGTTATAATATTATTACAGTGGTATAGAGTCGAAACGCAAATATATTATGGTATAAGAAACTTTCTACCATAATCTTGCTAGCCTTTTTTTTGGCTCATCTTTATGAGTTTTGACTTCATTTAGTTGTCTTTGAGATATATCTATCTCTAATCAGATTTTTTTCCAGTAACTAATTAATAGCTATTTAGTTTGGGCATAATAAATAAAATGGAAAATAAAAATTTCTGAATTATGGTGTAACATCTTTATAATTACCCGAATTTTGTGGTAGATATTACTATATATGAATCATATATATTATTTAGATGTGTATAGTAGTACTATATATATATTATAGTTGACATTTCGATTCGTATGTGCTCCATATAGTTCTTTAATAGTGTTGTATACTTCACTATGAGTACTCTTGAAAGTACAATGATAATTAACGCCTGATGATATTTTGTACTGATACGATTCAAAACTACTAAATACTATATTACTATACTATATTATAATTAACAAATTAATAATATATAATATAATATACGTGTCCAAGTATATATTACATGAATATTATTGATCCTATTAAGTCATATTGGGATGAGGGAGTTGTAACCCTTCTTGGACTGATATTATATATTATATATATATAATATATATATTATATTATATATATCTTATACTATCTAAGATTAATATATCGCACAATATATATATATATATATTTATAATCCTTTTATATGTGTTTTGGGTGACAATAATAAATATTATAATTAGGTTATATAATTAATAAAATTTTATATGAAAATATATGGTAAAGTAATAGAACATTAGTGGGTCTGTATAGTCCAGGTAGGGGCTGAGAGGAGCTGGGATTGTTTATATCTCAGCCCTGGATTTTCTCGTGACTAGTGATAATTTTTTTTTCGCAGAAATAATCATATATTTATATATATATTATATATATATTATTATTAATTTATATATATATATTATATATATTATTATATATTTTAATAATATAATTAATATTATTATATTAATATATATATATATATAGTATATTATTATATATATTAGTATATATATATATATGTATATATATATATATATATTATATATAATTAGTATATTATATTATATATATATTTATTATATATATATATATATATATATATATATATTAATTATTATTATAATATATATCCTATATATATATATATATATATATAATATTATATAATATTATTAATTTATATATATATATATTTAATTATAATTATATATATTTTTATTATTATTATATATAATATTCTATATATATATAGTAGGATCTTGTTAGAGTTTGGGATGCTTCTCGATATATTGTATTATATATTTGTGAAGCAAAAAATCGATAAATGAGTGTGCAATTATATAGCAATAAATTCTTTACTTTTTATATATTGTTATAACTGAAATAAATTAATTGACTTACATAAAAAGTATCAAATTGAAAAAAATTTAAGCTTCAACACATACATTAGCAACCTAGGCACATTAATTCTCGGGTGTTTAACTATTATCATCATTACATGATTCACACATTATAATATATTATAATTTTATATCTCATATACTCATCATCATTATCAGGTTCAGGAGCACCTGTTCTTATATTTGGTAATTGCTAAGGGGATAGGTTAATTGCTATTATTGCATTATATATATTTGGTATAAAGATCTATTAATGGTTCATAATTTTTACCTACTCAATTTAATATACTGTCAATTTTTCATACTATTATAATCAATAAATTTATTATAGTTTAGAATATAATAGTATTATTATTATATATATAATATATATATTATATTTATTATATTTATTATATTATTATATATTCAATTAATATATCACTTTAATATATTATAATTATTATATGTAACTTTCATTTTTGAATTTACGCGATAATTTGATTGGTTAATCTTGACTGTATGACAAATTGGTGTTCAGTATCAGTATAAGATATTAATGTATATTATAATATTATTGTACTATTTATATATGTATCTTACAATAATATATATTTATTATTTAATTATTATACTCTATGATTATTTTTTTATAATATGTATCTATATAGTCAAATTAAATATATACACTTATAAGCATCATGTATTTAGTCATTCGCTATATCATACCTCTGAAATTAAATGTTAAATTAAATATAATATATTTTTATGTTTATAATCTATAACCTAACTAAGAGAATACTCGTATTATAATCCTACTCTAGATTAAACCTATAGCTCTATAATCTCTATGATATACCTATAGGGCCTAAATATTAATTAATAATATACTTGTTTTGTACGGGATCTTATATAGGGAATCCTTATTCAGTAAATCGAAAAGCCTAGAACCACAACCTGGACATACATCCTAAATCTAGCTAAAACCATATAGAAGCGAAATATAAGCATAGACTTAGATGTCCACTACCTAATAGTGCTGTAAAGCTATCCTATAGTTGTATCCGTAGCAGCAAGTATACTTAGCCCATTCAGTGTGGGCATACATGCGGCTATACTGGAGGAGTATTGACTTTTGCATACACTACTAGTGCATAATCTTAACGTGAATCTCTTTAAGAATCCGTTACTACAGGTTTCGGCAAGTTATGTGAGGTGGATCAGGTTTGAGACATGCTACTTAGCTTCTATGAGCCACTTCAATATGTATAAGTCCGATATATCTAATGCATGAAGCTCATAGTCATACATTATAGTTCGCTTTAAACACTAGGAAATTGTGGGAAAGCGTTAATAAACTACATACAGACTTTTTTTCACAGCTTAGCTGTGAAGACGGATATTTGTCCCACAAACCGTTTTACTTTGTGTAAACAGAGTACTGTGCAAAATGAATGCTGATTGGTAGGTAGTAATGAAAGGTACTCACTTTTACATACCTTTTAACTTTAAGAAGGATTTCGTTATCATTTGTTCGGTTTATATTCTCGGGAAAGCATTGGAAATTATTTTGGGAAGACTCCCGGCTATCTTGGTTTAAAACCCGACGGAAATTTAAGAGGCCAAGGATCTGCGAGTCTTTTCATTGAGATGCGATATTCCGTAGGAGTTAGATTTGTTTTCGCTGAGTTTTCATACTAGCTCAGTACACATTGTGTACACATCTTGTTGCTAATATCTAGTGTAATAGTCTATCGTAGTCGTTATCTTTTACTGTATCTGAATATATATAATGCTATAACTGAAGTCTTCTCTGCTTTAAGGTATCTCGATCCTTCTGAAAAGTCACCTATTCTCTTTTGCTGCTCGTGATTCTGTCACTGATACAGGTATTCAATGTGCTCATCTGCTAACTATCAGTATTCAGTACTTCTCTCATCATATCTGTACTCTCAAGAATCTACATTCTATAGAGGTGCTCTCATCTATGATCTTATTCGCGTCTGACATATTCATCTCTCTCTCTCTCTCTATGCTCTCTTTGTCTCGTGCGCTATATCTCTCAGATCTATCTCGTAAGTAGAGTTAATATAGTATATAGAAATTATTTAATAATATAAGTGATACAATTACTTAGTGAGCGATATCTTATATGCGTCATTGGAGAATAAGAAGGGCCTGTGAATTATTATATATACATATGAAAGTCTAATATACGTTGTTATAATATTATATTACAGTAATGCAAATTTAATCTAATAATATATATAATATTTTATCTATATTTTATATGTAATTATACTTATTATAGTATGAATATATATACTATATTATATATAATATATTATATTATAATAACTATAACGTCTCATATGTAATACATGATTATCTAGATGTTAGTATATCTATAACTTTTTGAAACAGAAGTAATTTGAGTATGTTTGAGATATAGATACAACTAACAGACTTTAAAGATGATATTTAAAAAGTTTTATAAATTTTTATTAGGTAATTCAATTCTGTGATATCACAAATTAATCTCGATTTGCAAAAGCATAATTAGTCGTCAAAATGTCAACGTGATACAAACGTTATGTTTCCTTAAGACTATGAACCCTATAAGTTCATATATATATATAGGACTTAATTATATATTAGAATGAAGAGTCTGGAAAAGCTTTTCTCAACAAATCTCGATTTTTATGAATATATATATATATAATATTATATATATTAAGATTCTCAAGTATACTCAAGTATGCTACGAAATCATTATCGTATAGTTACTATTAGTTATGGTGCTTCATATATTTCAGCTCGTACGTATATATTACCTATAATAATATTATAATATATATAAATATATATATATATATATATATAATTATATTATATATTATCTATATATATATTATATTATATATTATATATATATATATTTATAAGTATATATAATTATATATATATATTACTGTCGTTGTTGTTGCTGGAAGGATTGGGAAAAGAGGAAGGGATGAGAAAGAGAATAGAGATGAGAAGTTCAGAAGAAGTTTTCCAGAGAGCTGTGCATTGTTTTACGTCGGAGGGAGGGAAAGCTGTTGAAGGCATGTAAAGTGGCTAGGATTCATTGGAGCAGATTCAAATAATTTATAAAAAACAAAGAATATTAAGATCTATAGAAATTTCTAAAATGTTTAGAAAAATTTTAATCAAAGAAAAATTAATATTTTTATATTAATATGAAGTGGAGGACAACAAAACTTCATATCAAGTTCTTTCGATACGCTTTAAAATAATATAATATTGCTTTAAAAATTAAGCTCATTTGAAGGAGGGAGCAAATATAAACAATTGTTCATTTTCGCAAATTTATAAAAATATATTAGATTTTAAGATGATAGATAAATATCTGCGTTCTGTCGGGAGTATTGATTTGGTTATATGAATGTAAGAAATGGATCTCGAAAGTCGGACCATTATTGAGATTTTTCTTCTTCGGCAATAAAGTTTTCTTAATAAATAGGGACAGGTAGCAACCCGGTCTTTATCTTTTTTTTTTTTTTTTTTTGTTTGCTTGAAGAACTGACAGCGGAATTTATACCGCGCAGCTCAGAAACATCGATCTTCTGGCAGAGCTCTGGGAATCGGTTTTTGATGCAAATGGAAGATGCTAGTTCTCACTGAGAGGGTGAAACCCTACTGAGTTTATACTCTCAGATGATCCCGAACCGATTTGTGCAGAAATGTTTTTCTAGAGTGCTCTAGTATTGAAGAGTTTCGGGCCAGAAGGAAAAATGCTGGGTCCAACAGACAGGGGTGAAACTAACACGGAGACTGGTACATAAATAGTATATGATATATTATATATACTATATATATATTATATATATATATATATATTATATATAATATATTTATACTATATCATATATAATTATATATATATATATATATATTATATTTATATTATATATTTAATATATATTTTATTTTATATTATTTTTTTTTACTAGCACTTATTCCCGATAAGCGGGTGTAGTGGTACGAGCAAGCTCAGCTTCCTAATACTATCTTCTTCATATCGCCTCATCCACTTCTCGCAATTCCATTATTCTCTCGCAACTACCTACCTTCTTCCACCCTCATTCCTCTCTCCTCCAACATTTCCTTTATTCCATCCATCCATCTTCTTCTTGGTTACCCTCCTCTCCTTCCTATCCCATCCGCCTCCAAACTCTCCTAACCACCCTCATGCTCCGCTCCATTCTCTCCGCTTCAAACCATCTTAACAATTCCTACTTCGTCTTCTCACAAACATTCTTTACTATATGATTTATTAGGGATATTCCCCTGTAATTTTTACACTCTCTCTCTTTTAAACTAACCCGACAAAACGCTCTCAGCCCTTTCTATCAAACACTTCCAATTTCCTCTTGGACCTAGCATTCTTCAACCCTCATGTTTCACACCATATAGTACGCCTGGAACACGAATTTTTCAAACATCAACTTATCTTGAGTTTTATGTGTAAATCCCCTTTCCATAATTCCGCTAAAAAACCATTCAATGCTCTCATTCTTCTCACTATACTCTACTGATCTATCTCTTCTTCATCCCTCCTTCCTTACCCAAATCCATTCCTAAATATCTGAAAACCTTTATTTTCCAGGTACTAACCTCTCTCACTATCTTAACATATCCCTCATCTGTCTGTTTTTCCTCCTCTCAGAAACCTAAACTTAACTCTTACTCTGGATTTATCTTAAACCTTAGTTCCCCACTTCTTCCAACAACTCCTTCACACAATAACTAAACTCCTTCTGATCCTTCGCCACCTAGGTAGTATATCTCGCGAATAGTATCATTTCATTCCATCTATTCACACCCTATTCCTCAATTCCACACTCCTCCCCTCAGTCCTCCTAATTCCTCTGCAGACCTCTCTAATAATTGAAAAGCCAACGGTGATCATCCAATTATCCTTCGTCTCACAACCGCCTTTCCACCTCTAACATCTCATCTTCCCTCTCTAATCTCCACACACATCTGCTATTCTATAAAAAGGACTAATACCTTTAACCTATTTACCCCCTACCCATGTTCTACAGACCCTCCATAATTCACGCCCTCTTAACTATATTGCTTTTCCCTCTCAGATTTAAAACTACAAACCGCATACAATACAAACCTCCTTTCCTTTCTATACCTTTCTCCAAACACTTCATTGGACACTTGATCCACAACCATTCATCCTAAATCCTCTTGTTCTTCCATCTCTCTTTTTCGTTAATTTCTCACCTTCACAGAATTAGTATGTCTCCATAACACTTTCCCTAATACCCTCAAACGCCATTATACCTCTATAATTGATCTCTCAACACACACTCCTCCTTACTCCCTTTCCCCCCCTTTATACGGGGAAACAACAACCATCCTCCCAATCCTGTGAACCGTCTTCTCTCCAACATAATTATATAACTGTACAGATTCCTCGTTCGGTCTCCTTTTTACCCGCCACCCTCTGCCTCCATTCTGTACATTTCCATACTCCACCATCTAGACTTGGATTTTCTTTTTTTTTTTCGATTTAGTTATGCCCTAAAATAATTCTTGGCCCTTGTATTCCCATAATCTCCTTCCCTCCCTCTTCACAACCCCCACTCAACCTTGAACCTCCTTCTTCTTTACCACCACCCAATCATTAATAATCCTCTAAAATATTCCCCACACCTATTCCTCACCCTAACCTCTCCTCCTATCCATCCCTCCTTAACCTCTTCCCTACCCTCTCTTCTTTCTTTTATATTTACTTCTTTGCCGAATATTTTGCTTTTCCCTGTTTCAAAATTTTCTGTCACTTTTTCCTACACATTTCATTTATTTGCAGTTTCTCTTTCGCCCTCTCCCACCCGCTCTTTGCTTCACCACTTACTCTATATTACTCTCCAGCTTCCTTCTCCTATTCCAAAACAATCTTTTCACATAGCTCTTTTTCTTTTCACAATCTTTCACCTTCCTCATTCCATCCATTCACTTCTCTTTCTTCTACTTGCTCTCACTTTTACCTTCGCATATCCTTCCTGGTTCTACAAATTGTCTCTTTAAAATCTTTTCCCTCCTCTCACATCCTAAATTTCCGTCCTCTCATCTCACGTCCCCCACCTATCCTCCCATAAACCCTTCCTACCTCGCCTCCTACCAAACGTTCATCTATTTTCCACCTTATATGACTTCTATTTTTCTACTGTTCTCTTTCTCTAAAAACCGTTACCGTCTCCCTCCCTTAACCTAGCACCCACAAAGTGATCAATAACCACCTACTGCCCCTGAATACATTTACATCCAGTAATCTGCCTCTATCTATTTATACACACATAATCCAGTAACGCCCTCCCCCCCGTTATCTCTCCATGTATACTTTTGATTTTCACTTTTCTTGAACCACGTATTTCACATCAATCTTCTATCAACACATAACTCTAACAGACTTTCTCCCTTAACATTCCTCTTCCTACCCCAAATGGACCTATAATTCTCCACTCCTCTATTCCCACTCCTGCATTCATCTCCTAATAACACAAATTTATCATACCCCGAAACCTTTTCCCACAATCTTCACTCACTCCAAAATTTTTCTCTCTCCTCCTCCCTCGCTCTCGCTCCATTTACTGGTGCATACGAGCATATAAAAACCCACATTTCCCTTCACTTTAACCCACATTATTCTCGAATTCACCTATTTGCACACTTTTATTATTCCACACCTCTTTCCTCATAACTTTCCTCCTTCCTCGCCTTTCACTCTCTCGTTTCACGCCCCGAATCCTACCCTTAATTTTCAAATCAAAGACCATTTTCTATCCTTTCAGCTTAGTTTCTGTTAACTAACACATCCAATCTTTTTATTCTTACAACATACCCCACATTCTTTCCCTTTTCGATCCTATTTTCCCCTCTAATTCAACCACTCTACTCTGACTCTCTATTTGCCCATCTTTTTTATCTCCCTTACTTCCTTAATCCGACCTACTATTCACCACTCTACTTTCATTCTATCCCTCACTAAATTAGCCTGCGACGATTATACTGGGATTTCACAAGCTGAGTGCACTTCCATATCAAGCTCCAACCCGCTTCAAAAACACACCCTAAATCCTATTTATATAAAAATATTAATAAATCTTAACTTAATGTTTTCGTTTACGAATTTTATAAATACAATAGTTGAAGAAACTTCTCTTCTTCTCAAAGGTCGATATTGATTACTATGTATACGTTCCTTTGTAAGTCTCTTCCTACCTTAATAGTAAAATCAGGAGGGTCCTTACTTAAAGACACTCTTCTTAATCACAGAGGTCTCAAATTTTCTATTAATCTACCCTGTTGATTTTCTTCCTACACAAGTATCCAATTTCAAATGAAATATAATTTTCTCTAATAAGTTGCCCTGAAAACCTATATATATATATATATATATATATATTATATATATATATATATTATATCTATAATATAGTAACATTTCATATATAATATAATATTATATATATATATATATATATATATATATATATATATATATATTATTATATATATTTATAGTATAATATATATATATATATATATATATATATAGCTGCAAGTGCCGAAAAAAAGACGCGTTCTTTAAAAAACGTAAGAAAAAGAGAAAACGATATTTCCGTTTTTTTTGTTTTTTTTTGTTTTTTAATTTTACAAAACATTTTATTTTGAAACGTTTTCTATTACTTAAAGCTAATTTTATTACTAATAACCCTTGGAAATAGTTTTCTTTCCTATAAATGTGCTCTATTTGCTGCTGGTTTCATGGTCTAGGCACGCAAATCATATGAATCATTTAGAAAATAATATATATATATATTTATATATAATATGATATACTATCTATATAATATATACTTTGTGAATTAAAAAAATCTTTACCTTCTATATATATATATATATATATATATATATATATATATATTATATATACTATATATATATATATATATATTATATATATACTATTATATATATATATATGCATATTTATATATATAATATATATATAATATAATATATATTATCAATATATATATATATATATATATAATATTCTTCTATATAGTGTAATGATTAAAACAATGAAAAGGGTGTAAACAAATTTATTCCCATGTTTCAATGATTATATGAAACAGAAAATGAATTAATATAAGATTAAAAATAATATATGATGTTTCTGCCAGCGGTCTCCAAACTTTTTTGATCGCGTACCCTCCAAGACCAAAATAATTATAAGTTGTACCCCCTAAAGGCCTATAATATAATATTATATAATATAATATAATATAATATAATATAATAAATATAATATAATAATAATATATATAATATAATATAAACACATCGACCAATGAGAGAACCTCTCAACTGAGCGTGTACAGCGGATATACGACTCACAGTGATAGATGGAGCTATCTTCTTGGCGTACCCCAAGTAACACTTTGCGTCCCCTGGGTACGCGTACCCCACTTTGGAGACCACTGGTTTATGCTACTATGCTTTATCGTGATCAACATCTTAATCCTCAGGCTCGGAGTCAATATCTTTCTTCTTATAGAATCTAAAGACACATATGAATCATCATTGTGCGGCAAATTTGAGGAGGAGTCTTTAGACTTTATTTTTCCAAACTTCGGTGTATTTACGGAGGAGGATAAGTGAGGATGCGAAGACAATAAAGAGCTGGTACTTGAGCTCGGATGCTGCAGATCAATTTCGTGATGTGCAGTAAGAACACCTGACTGAGAATGCAGGTCCAGTGCCTAACTTATCTGGAGCCTCTTCATGACTTTAACGGATGTGACAACGTGGGTTACGGTACCGTCAATTAAAGATTCATTCTTGCTCACAGTTTTATGTGACTGATGTCTTGTCTTTCGTTTTTGCTTTGTTGGTATTTTCGACTTTTAACTCTACTTTCTTTTCCTGGATTTTGTTATATTTTGATCACTCAAGAATTTAATTTTGATATTATCGCTACATTTTATACAATCCAGTATATATGCTAAACTTTTCTTTTATCATTATTTGCAAGCTCATTGAAACAGAATTTGCAAACTTCCCGTTCTCCTTTGTATGCATGGCTGTCTATAAAATTAAACAAGGAATGAGTTGTGGTTTCTTTTCTTCAAAGCATTTTTACTTAATCCACTTTTTATCCTAGTAAAACAAATTTAAATGTTAAAACTTTAAAGAAAGAGCTATTTACTATCTTGTTTCCTGTAAAAGATTAGCGTTTAATATATATATAATATAATATATATAATATAATAAACATATTTTTATAATATATTATCATATATATATTATACTATATATATAATAATATTATATATATATATAATTATATAATATTATATTATATATATAATATAAAATAATACTAATATTATATATATATATTATATATTATTATATATATTATATTATATATCATATTTTATTATATATATATATAATATTATATATATAATATAATATATTAATATATATATATATATATATATATATATATATAATATAATATATATAATATAATTTTTATATATATTATATATATATATATATATATATATATATATATTATATATATATTATATATTATATATATTATTATATATATATATATAATATACTAATATATAATATAATATTTAATATTATCATATATATTATATTATATTTATATATATTATATATATTATATATATATATATAATATTATATATTATATTATATATATATAATTATTAATATAATATTTAATAATATATTATATAACTATATATATATATATATATATATAATATATATATATATTATATAATAATATATATATATATATATATATTTATATATTATATATAATATTTATATATATATATATTATTATATTATTAATATATATATATATATATATATATTATATAATATATATATATATATACTTATTTATTATATATATATATATAATATATATATTAAATATATATATTATATATATATATATTATATATTTATAATATATATTTCCCACTATATATATATTATATATATATATATATATTATATATATTATTATATATAATATTATATTTATATATATATTATTATATATTATATATTATATATATATATATATAATATTATATATATATTTTATATATATAAATATATATTATAAATATATTATTTATAAATATATTATATTATATTATATATATTATATATAATTATATTATATATATTTATATATATATATATATTATATATATATATATATACCAGGGTGTTTACGAAATAGGGGGAAAAATTTGGAGGATATTATCTTTGTACCATTACAATTGTTTTGTCTTAAATAAAGTTCCTGTAAAGTTCCTCATTTAGTAGGTAAATGAGTTAGCAAGGTGCAAGTGTATGATGTGAATATTGGTGTTTATCTTCCGTAGCTGTAGTACATTTTTTTTTTTATTTTTCATAATTAACATTTTTTTTATTATTATTATTAGCTTGTTACAATCATTATTATTATTATATTTTTATTATTTTGATTATTATTAATTATTATTATTATTATTTTCTTATATTTTTTTGTTGTAATTACTATTTAATATCACCCTTATCATTGGAATACAAATAATATTTTTTATTTTTAATCATTATATCATGTGTCTCCAGAAAATCAAAAGCTATTATTGTTATTTATATTATTATCTTTCGTTAGTATTATTATGATTTATTATTATTATATTATTATTATTATTATATTATTATTATTATTATTATTATTATTATTATTTATATTATTTTTATTTATTATTTTATTATTATATCATTTTATATTATTCTTAATATTTTATTTTAAACTATCATTATTATTCTTATCATTTTTATGCCTCTCTACTATTTTTTTATCAATTCATGAACATTATCTGCTATTACTGTTTTATTATTATTTTATTATTATATATTAATTATTATTATTATTATTATTATTTATAAAACTTTCCTTTATGGTGCTAATTGTTATTATTTTTATATTATTTGTTATTATGTTTCAATTTCATTTTTAATTAATTATTTTTATGATTAATATTTATTATTAATGTTATTTTATTATTAATTATTATAATTATTTATTATTTTAATTATGATTATTATTATATCATAATATTATTATTATTAAATAATTATTTATTATTATTAAGTTATTAATTATTAAATTATAAATTATTTTCATTCCTTATTTATACCTTCTTTGTTATTATTATTCCTTTTCCTATTCGTATTATTACTATTATCATAGTAAAATTACTTATCAATAATTATTGTTATTAAGGCCTTAATATTGTTATTAGTAATATTAGGAGTAATATATGATTTCGCTTTTTATTTGTATTATTATTGTTTTGCTTGCATCAGTTTCCCCGATAATATTGTTCTCGAATACTATCAAAGCATATTCTATGTATTATTCATCCTATTCTTATAGGTGGTACCTATCAGCCACCTATAGCAGTGTCCAATATTGGAGACTGCCCTGTTCTATAGTTTACTACTTTACGTTGCAGATTTCCGTA
>JABUQX010107286.1:17500-37030 GCA_015478945.1 Trachelipus rathkii
AGATTTTACCCTTTAACCACCTTTTAGGCCCAGATTAAGTCAATTAGTAATTTCTATATAATAAAAAAAGTTATGACTAAATATATATATGATATATATATAATATATTAATATATATATATATATAGTATATACTATATATATATATATATATATATTATATAAGTTATTATTATATATATAATATATATATATATACTATATAATATAGATATATATATATATTATATATATATATTAATATATATATATATACTTAGTTATATATATATATTAGTATTATAATATATATATATATATAGCCCAAACTAAGAAAGTTACCCGCATGAATCTCGCCAAAACCTAGATAGTACAGAAACTGAGTAACATATATTGAATCACGTTATGAATCTGTTATGAAAATGCAAAAAATCTTGACTTTTTTTTTTTCTATTTTTTTTATATCTCCAAAACTACGATAGTGAAGAAAACTAATAACATATATGAAATCAGCGTTTGTAAAATTCTTTTAGCGGCGCTCGATGCCGACGGTGGGACATGAGCCGGGCGCGGACGTTTTCCGATAACCCCGTAGGGCCAGGCAGGGCGGAGGCAACCCCGCGACCCCAAATACCAAGAGCGGGCGTCTCGGCCTGACCCTCCCGGAAGCGGGGGCAGAATAGTCTTACCCCGTCGTCCCCCAGGAGCGCAGAGAACCCGACGCTTTGCATACTTTTGCGGTTTTACCCGCGCGGTATTCTTTTAGTGAAAAAAAAAAAAAATGTTTTTTTAATACAATTTCATACGCTGATTCTAAAAATATGTATATGATAGTTTTACTTTATTTACGTTTTTTTTTCGAAATAATAAAAAATAAAATAAAATAAAAAGTTAAATTTTTTTTTTTTTGCTATTTCCATACAAACTTCATACGCTGATTCCATTATCTTATCAGGTTTTCTTAGCTACCTATCTTAACGACTTTTCGAGATACATGCGCGGCTAACTTCTTTAAGTATTCACCTCTATATATAATATATATATCTATATATATATATACTAATATATATATATATAATACCTAGATACTATATATATATATATATAATATATTATATATATATATATATATATATATTAATACTATATATATATACTATGCTATATATACTTATATATATATTATATTATATATATAATAGTATATATATTATAAATAATAGTATATATATAATATACTATATACTATATATATATATATATATATATAAATATATATATATATATTATATATATATATATATTAATATCATATATATTATATATATATAATATAAATAGTATATTACTATATATATATATATACTATATATATTATATATATATATATATATATATATATATATATATATATATATATATATATATATATATATATATGGGAAGCTCTATGGCAATTGTTATTGATACATCGTGTTGGTGGTAATGGAATCAAAAGTAGGTATGACGATAGCAAAGCATGTGTAAGAATAAATGGAGTCGCAAGTGGCATTGCATTTAATATATATATACTATATATATAGTATATATATATATATATATATATATATATATTATATATAAACTATAACGTAATTATATATATATATATATATTATTATATATATATATATATATATATATAATAGTATATAGTTATAGATATATATATTATAAAATCCTAGAAATAGCGACGTAACATAAAAAAAATATTAAGTTCTAAATCTAGTTTAAAAAATATAACAATATGTAGCCATTTTAAATTGTAAATCAAATTTTTTTCTCAATACCATTCACGGTTCGTGGGTACGAGGGGACTGGGCAAACACCATTATATATATATATATATATACTACTATATAATATATATATATAATTATATATATATTACTATATATATAATATATATATATCAGTAAGCCTACCACCAACACCATCATATATCACTAACACCTTGTCAATAGAGCTTGTCTATCAATCCTATCATACGCCTGTTGCAATCCATAAAACCATAAGATAAAATTTAATCTTCTTCTCTCTCATTTTATCATTTCTTCCAATGTAAAGATTCGATCTCACATATCCTCCTACCCCTTCTAAATGCACCGATGTTCTTCACCAATCAGTCCTTCAGTCCACTTCAACGCACTCTTTCGACCAAAAATACCAGTATATATCTTCGCCTACAACACTCATATTAAAACTAATTCCCTCGTAATAACTACAGCTCTAATCCCCTATCCCTCTTTACGCTTTATTATATAGGTAGTATTTTTGCTCTCCTCCAATTCCTCGGCAACTATACCTCCTTAACGCTTTGTTACACTACTTCCAAATTCAATCAATTACCATCTCGCTTCCGTTCATTGATCATTTCACCAGTTAATTCATCGTTTAACCTGCAGATTTACCATATCCTTCAAACTTCTCACCTCTACCCATTACTACCTCTTTACTAATGACCTCATCCCCAAAATCCTCATTCCTTTTTGCACCATCAAACCCCACACACATTTACTATCAGCTTTCATTAATTCCAATGTTCCCTTTACCACTCCTCTCACATCCATCTCATCATTTACGAAAAGCACCATCCTATTCTATTATTCTAACAGATTCTATCTTATATCTCCATTACCTATATATATATATATATATATATATATATAATATAATATATATATATATATAATATTATATATATTATAATATATATAGATAATATATATAATATAGAATATATAATATATAATAATATATATATTATAAAATATAGGTTAGGTATATTATTTATATAGTATATATAATATACTATATATATATATTTATATTTATAATATTAATATAATATACTATATATATATAATTTATATATATATAATCAATTATACTTATATATATTATATATATATATATATATACAATAAAAAGTATAATTGTCCTCTAAAATGCCCAAATTGAACAAATGCCCTCTAAAATGC
Organism: Trachelipus rathkii; assembly: GCA_015478945.1. Classification (NCBI taxonomy): domain Eukaryota; kingdom Metazoa; phylum Arthropoda; class Malacostraca; order Isopoda; family Trachelipodidae; genus Trachelipus; species Trachelipus rathkii. The sequence continues at coordinate 20,500 of JABUQX010107286.1, forward strand.
CCAAATTGGACAAGATGCCCAGCCCAGCACTTTGTCCCAATCTTAAGTGCCCTGGGCATGTTACTATCACTAGTCAATACACACTATTTGATTCCATTCAGCAAGCCTACACCCAGCCGCCCATATATCACTAACAACTGCCCATAAGCTATCCATTTTAATCCTATGTTACTTATTTATTGCCAATCAATATCATATTTATAACATTTTTTTTAAAACATTAGAAATAAAAAAGACAGTAAGAAGCCACATGGGCTATCAAGACTGCCCCTACCAGCTTCAAAGCCCAACCAAAGCCCAACACCAAAACACCCATGCCCCTCATTGCAAATCTACAAAGCCACCCCTTATAGCCAGCCCTTGCTCAATCACTTATACACACAAGTCTTAAAACATGCGCTCATGCAAATCCACAAAACACCACAGGGCTTGTCAATAACATATTTAAATACAGAATGTTAGTTAGGTCAAGTTAAAAAAACATACTATGCTTGTTTCTTAAAGTTATGAAATATGATAACAAAGTTACAGCTTTATAACTTCATAGTAACATGCAATTAACCTTAAAATAACTACCAGTAACTAAGACCAACCAAATTCTCGCGCTTAAGTGCAAAAATTATAATATATGATACGCCAAAACCGATCCATATATCTATCGAGTCCCTTTTCTTAATATGTTGCCCAAATCGCAGCTGCAATTCGAACAGAATTTCTGTCGCCGCAAACCATTACAAAATCTTTAACAATCCTACTACTGCGAATACATGCTTCCTTATAATGACAAGCCATGCCCAAGCTTTCTTCTGAATTTCTATAATCTATAGCCCCCTGGCGTCACCTCTCCGCCTGCTTCCATTATTAAAAAATTATTCGTCTCTCTATATTATCAAGCAGCCGAGACCTGTAAATATTTTGGTAGACTTGTAACGATTGTATTTCACGTCCCCTATGTCAGAAATCGACCCTTTCTTACAGAAAAAACATTTTCTAACTACCTTCAGCCTCTTCCTCATAGCTCCTTACCCTCAAACCAGAAATCATCCTTGCTATGCTACTTACGTATGCACTCTCTCACTCTAGCCCATATCTAAAGTCTTTCTTTATAAATAAGGGGCCCCAACTTGCTGCACAAATATTTCTATTATCTGCCTAACATAGCTATTTATAGTTATTTATTACATTCCTTGCTCATTGAACACATTGCGATTTTATTATTAGCCAAGCATATAGTTTATTCCTTAGCTTCCAAAACACTCGATTAGCTACTTTCAACATACTGATTATAAACTCCACCTAAATTCTTTTTCTTAGCGTCCACAGACTCAACAGCATATCCCCATATCCATATGGTATGTTAAAACTTTTATTTGCAGTATACCTAGGTGAAGACGCTTACACTCCTTTATTATTAAAATTTCATTTGCCACTTATCTGCCCACCAAGAAGTTTATCAAGATCATTTGAATCTTTATACATCCTTCACTTTCCTAACTGCCTGGTGCGCCACTTTGGTAACATACTGCAAAGATGAAAACCTCTCGCATTTTTAAGTCCCTGGTCTTAAATCATTTATTATATATATATGCCTATATATATATTACTATATATACTATCATATATATATAATATATATATATTATATATTATATAATATATACTACTATATACTATATATATATTATATATATACTATATAATATACGTATATATATATATATATATACTAATAATATAGTATATATAATACCGCCAACCCACGCCCAACCCACCCCCACACCCACCCCACCCCCAACCACCCCACCACCACCACACACCCCCACAAAACCACACCACCCCACATCAAACCCCAAACCAAACCCCCCACCACCACCACCCCAACCACACAAACCCACGAACACAACACGCCAAACCAACCCACACACCCCCCACTCCAACACACAACACAACCAGCCACCAACAACAACACACCCCACCAACCCCCGAACAAACTCACCACCCCCAACCACACACCAACCGAACCACAACCCCCACCCAAACACCGCAACCCCACCACCCCCGCACACCACAGCAACAACCCAAACCACACAGCCAACCCGTCCCCACAGTACAGCCCCCCACACACAACACACAACCCACAACCCAACCCACACCACACACCACCACAACCCCCCCACCCGACACAACAACCCACTCAACCACCACCACAAACCACACCAACCACACAACAACCAAACAAACCCCCCCCCCACCACCGCCGACACACATACCCCACCAACCACACCAGACCCACACACACACAACAAACCAAGACCCAACCACACACACCACACACCACCACAAACACCGCAACCAACGCCACACACCCCGACCCAGCCACCGCCCCGCCCAACCCACACAACCCACCACGAAAACCCAACAACACCACCCACACACCAACACACCCACCGACACACCACACCCACACCCCCAACCAACACCACCCCAAGCCACGACCACACCAACACCCACCCGCCCACACCACCACCAACGCGCAAGCCAAACCACCACCAGCCCACAAACCACAACCAAAACCCACAAACAAACCACCATCCCAACACCACACACAGCCAACACCACCCACCCACCACCCCCCCCCCCACCACACCACAAACCCCACCACCCACACACCCAACCAACACACACCCCAACTCCAACCCAACAACCCGCACACAAACCCAACCACGACAAACCCTACCACGCCAAAACACCCCGCCAGGGGACTCAACCGAACCAACACAACAACACACCAACACCTAACTCACTAATCATACAAATAAATACTATAATATACTATATATATATACTATATATATATATATATAATAGTATAATAATATCATATGACGGAACAATAGCTGCCGCCCAGCCACTTGAACCCTGCTACTGGCAACCACCACTCCTTCACTATCTTCCTCCTTAGACCGGCCAGTATTAATTTCCATTTAAGCTTGATACACATCTTTTCCTTATTCTCCAATGTTCATTTGTTTCAATGAGTAAAAATTTATACACACCCAGGTCCTCAAACCAACTTCAAAATGCCAACCTTTCTTCCTTACTAGATAAATCAGTCTTTTCAACGTCACTCGCATATACTATTTCAGCCAGAAAATGCAAGCATTATACTCTTCTTCCTACACACCACACAACTAAACTAATCGCCCCTTATAATCACCCCTTATCCCACTTACCCCTCTTATGGAGTACTATTACTGTTTTCTGGTGAGCCCGACGCCAGATGCTCACAGCTGGATTGAGGCTCCAGAATGGATTTTGGCAGCGACGGTCTGGAACTTAATGGTACGAGTAGTTGATATGGCATGGGGGAGCTTTGTCGACTCGAGTCACCATACTCTACTAAACTATTCCATTTACGTGCATGATTGCGCTTCAAACCCAGTCATTGGGGAGCCGGATTGATATATTATAATAAAGGGTTATACAAAAGCCAGTCCTAGTAAATCTTCATCCAGCACCATTTTTCTGTGTGCACTCAGAATGCACATAGTTCATTGAAACCTTATCTGACACGGTTGATCTCACCCAGGTCTTCACTCTTCGCAATGTTATTGCGAATAAGTATAATAGGTCAATGCCGGTTCTTTAGCTCATACAATGTTTAGCCAGAAGCAAATGAGTACATTTCCTAAACTATATTACAAAATCAAGAGCAAAAAAAGGCCCCGAAGAAGAACAATAAACAAAAAAAGCAATCATTACTTTTAATTCACAATGGCAGTTAGGAAGTTTAAATAAAATAATAATATGAAAGAATGTGCATTTATCATTTCTTTGTTCTTTAAGTTCATACCAATATAAATTGCAACAATAATTCCACTTCTAAACTTTTCAAATATTAAAAACGCATCTCAAATATAATTTTTTAACCACCAAATTCAAATAATAATAGAGCTATAAAAAAAAACATATAGAAATTTTACCATTTACCTACTATATAATTATACTATAATATACTATTAATATATATATTATAGATATAAAATTATAATAACTCACAGCAATCTCTAAATAACTATAATATTATATCACTATAATATATATAATATATATATACGATATAATATATATAATATTATAGTATATATAATATTATATATAACATATATATATATAATTATATACTACCTATATACTATATATATACTACATAACCATATATATATATAATATATATATATCATACATTACTCATACATATATATATACTTACGGCTATATATATTTATACTATATATTATATATATATATATATATAACCTATATATATATATATATATACTATAAAGATGTTATATATCATTATTATATATATTATATATAATATATAATACTATATATATATAGTATATATTAATATATTATATATATAATATATATATCATATATATATATATACTACCTCATAATATAATATATATTCATATATATATATATATAATATATATATACTAATATAAATATGTTATATATATATATCAGGCTATATATACCTATATATATATTATATACTATATATATATATTATATACTATATATATATAAATATACTACTACTATACTAATAATATATATAATATATATTAATATATATATATGATATATATATATACTCATAAGTATTAACACCTACTATTCATACTAAGACTAAACTACCCACCAATCCAACAACAACCCAAACCGACAACGACAACAAACACACACAACCCGCCCGCCATACCAACAACCCACACACACCCCAGCCACAAGCCCACCAACACCAACAAACATACGCGGCGACAAGCCAGCCACACGATATATATATATTATATATATATATATACTATATATATATATATATATATATATATATTAATATATATAATGATACATATGGATATTTGTACATATAATATACAAAACCACCACCAACCACAAGCCACAATACACACCCGAACCCACACACGCAAAGAAACACCAGACCACCCACCGACACCCAACACACAACAAGCCAAACACAACCACAACCGACCCACCAGCACACGACGACAACACAACCAAACAAACCACACACAACAACGAAGAAACACCCGAAACCGCCACCACCCCACAAGGCCAGACAAAACACAACGCCACCCGCCCACACACCCCAACAAGCCCCACCAACCACCACCCCACCCCCCCAACCCCACACAACCCAAACAAGCCCACCCCGCCACCAACCCATACCAAAACACCACACACCACCACCCACCACCCCAACTCAGAACCACAACAACCACAACACACCAACCAACACCAGAACCGCAAATAACACAACACCCCACACGAACAGCACACCCACGCACAAAAAAACACAACAAACCCGACCACACGCCCACACCAACAACACCACACGACACAAAAACAACCCCCGCACACACACCACCCACACAAAACACCACAACCAAACCAACCACCCCAAGAACACCCCCACGAACAAAACGGACCACCACGCACAACACATCCAAACCAGCGCAGAACCAGAACCACCCCCACCAAAAAAACCAAAACACCAACAACCCCCACCACAGCGAACCACACACGCACCACCCACACAAAACACACATAACTCGAACACAAACACCAAACCCGCAAACCCACACAGCCACAACCAAAACAACCACCCACACCCACACACGCACCCAGCACCAACAACCCACACCAACACCGACAACACCAACACACCCACACACCCCCAAACACCACACCCAACCCCCACCAAGACCCCAACCCCCCAACACCAACAACACACAAGACCACAACACCCCCCACACCACAACCACGCCATAAACACAACCCACACCAAAACACAAAAACCACAACACCACACCACCAACAAACACCACCAAAAACCAACAACACCCGCAACCACACACAACACCAACCCCGGCCACGACACCAAAACCCACACCCACCACCCCGCACAACCAGGAACAACGAAAAACCAAAGCGCCCGACAACAAGACACCCAACCCACCGCCCACACAACCCCACCACCACCCACACAACACCGACACAACCACCAGCCAAACCACCCGCAACAAACCCAAACACCACCCCAACCAAAACAAACAACAACACCCCCAACCGGCAACCACGACAACTAAACCGAACGCCCACACACCCGAACCACTCACACCCAAACAAGCACCAACCCCACAACAATCAGAAACCCACAAACACCCTTGCAGTACACACCCGGCACACCCAACACCAACACCAAAGCCCCCAACCCAAATCTGTAGCCACAACACGCACACGAAAACCCACCACCACCCCCCACCACCAGGTGCACCACCACCCAAGACAACGCCGCCACACAACACCAACCAACACAACGTCCCACAAACAAATAACCCAAAACACACACCAACCCCACCCAGCAGCACCCCACCACCACCCCAACCAACCCGCGAAGAGACCCCACACAACGCACGCACACACACACACCAACCCCGCACCACAAACCAACCCAAAAACCAGTCACACCGACACAAACAACCCCACACAACAACCACAACGCCCCAAACGCCACCAACCACACACACAGCACCACACCCACAACCCACACCCAAACAACAACCCACCACCCCACCCAACAACAACCACCACACCACAAACCCCCACCCCAACTCAAACCACCACAAACCGCCCACCAGCCCACACCCCACCCAAACACCCCAGACAACACAAACAACACACACACCACCACCGCACACCAAGCCACCACCACACAACCCAGCAACCACCCACACCCACCCACCAACACGAACACCAAAGCACCCATCCCACACCCCGCCCAGCCGGACAACAACGAACAAACCAACCCCAGACCCACCCAGTCCACCTCCAGCAAGCCCCCAGCCACCCGCCACAAACCACACACCCACGCCAACCCACCACCAAGACCCCACAAACACCACCACACACCACAAATCACACAAACACACACAACACCACAAAACGCCCACCCCAGCAAGACACACCCCAAAAACAAAGCAGGCCCACCCACACAACCACCCCACTCCCACACACAACCCACACAACCACCCACCAACCACACCACAACACAACCACCAAACCAACAACCGCCACACAACACACAACACACACACAGCACAACCCAACAAACCCGCACAAGCACGAACCACCACCCACACCAACAACACGCACCACCGCACCAAACACAACCCAAACCCCCACCAGGCCACACGACACCACCAAAACCACCCGCCCCCAACCCCACAACGACCAACCCACCAGCAACCCCAACCACCACAACACAAAAGACCACGGCGCAACCCCATATAAGTAACCACCTCAATAATATTAATTTATACGGTAACTGAAAACGCCTACATCACACTAACCAACACACCACAACGACATATATATACCTATAAATAATAATACCCAACCTCATAAAACCCACCTATAACACAACTACCTACTACGATACCCTATATACAAACCTACCACTAACCACAATCAAATATAAAACACTCAACAACACCCTCACACCATACAATCACACCTCCACCACTCAATAAAAACCCTCACCACCTAACTCAAAAACCACCTATCCAATCACCATGACCCAACTACTCAAACACTCACACCCCACCACACCATACAACACCCAACACACATACACCTACACAAACACATACCATTCTCACTATATGCCCATACCATCTCCAACCCTCTCACTTCAAATCTCCCACCTTCACATCTACGTAAACACTCACCGAAACACACACCAACCCACACCCACACACGAGCCCACCTTAAAGACGGCAAACACACCACACCGTCAAGGTTCGCACACCTCGCTAAACAACACAAGAACAATCCCAACACGAGAAACAAAGCGTAAAAAACCAAATAAACACCACCAAGACACACAACGTCTGAAGCCCCAAATATCCCACCGACCACAACCAACACACACACACACGCCCAACTGAGACCACACACATCACCTCAACACCGCAACACACAGAAAGAGAATCAAAAAGAACCAAGCCAGCCTTTACCGGCACATTTCTCTTTGCTAACCTATTCAATTAGTGAGAGCCTCGTCACAGACAGAATAAAATCCACCCTAGAGCATCATAGGACCGCGCACCAGGACCTCACTATAGGTAAATCGTCAATGTAAGCGTTCATCCCCTGGCCCAGTTGGGCCACAACCATAACCATGCCCCCAACCAAAACCCCCGCCATTCTCTCCTATCATGCCACCTTTATTCTCGCCTCTGCCAAAACTCACATTTCTCTCCTTTCAGACATTCGTTCACCGACCCAATCCACTTTCTCTTCGGCTCTCCCAGCCGGTACAGGTCCCAACACACTCTCACTATAACATCCGCTTAACCAACCAGACTTTCATTCATCCTTGCACGCATGACAGAACCATACTCAAACACTGCTTTCATCTTTATTCTCTCATTTACCCTTTCCTTCACACCACACAACTTCTCTAATACGTTCATTCATCACTTTATTAATTCTTTTTCCACCACCTAGCATGACCCCTACAGATTTGTCCATCTGAACCACATTGAACTTAGCATCTATACTTCTTATTCCCAGCACCATTAGTCTCACTACCATACTAAACACAAGGATAACAACATACCCCTCATGTAAGACTCTTAGCGCCACTCAAAGCTTAGTCCCTTTACATTCACCCACGATTTTTAATTGCCCACCAGCCACCTTCCTGCATTCACAACTATTCCTACTACACTCTGCATCATCCCGTTCCCTTTTCATCCAACACATCATCCAGCATATATTCTAAACTCAGACACTTAGCCTCCAGCTGCTCATCATCCTAACATTAACTTCAACACTGAGGACTGTCCTCACTCAGCAACCTATAACCTTACTCTTATCTACGTTTACTTTCAAATCCCCTCCTTTTACATACCCTGGGCCAAATCTCTCACCAATCCTCTCAAAACTCTCTTCAGACTCGCCACACTAAAACCAAAATCATCCGCATACAATAATATATACATTATATATACATAATAATATAACACTCACTACATATAGTATATATATACTATATTTCTCATATCACGGCCCTAATCACCTAACATAATACAACCACCCAAAACCCACCACCAAAAACACACGACCATTACCGCTACTACCTCATATCACGTACCACTAGTATATACCTCACTTAATAATATAACTTACCTAGCCGACACCTACGTTCAAAATAACATACTAATATACACAATCCCAAGAAAGCTACCTACAAGCTTATATATACGTACTATTACTCATATATATATTACTACTATCATAATGCAGACGGCCTAGCTCGGCCTAATGGCTTCGTACGCAGCCCCACTGGGCCAAGTAACGATCCGAGTTCAACATTGACGAGACTGCCCATGAGGTGCAGGTCCAGTCGCGTGTCCCGTGCAAGCTCTAAGGGTGGATTTTTCTGATTGACGACGAATTTCTCACTAAAAAAGTAATAAAGGGGCGCCCGTAAGGCTGCCGCTTCTTTCGACTTGCGTCGTATATTCTTACTACTTTTTCTGCTTTCGAGCTGCATCGGCGCGGTGTACACAACCTACCACCAGATCTTGGGAGCTAGACGCGTGCAACACCCCCACTGTGACGAACTCACACATACATACCCATACAAACTCCATCAAACCACTACATACCACACCAATATACCTACACAATCACATCAACTCAAATACAAATATACACATACCTCAACAACAATACTAAACATCATATACCATAAAAATTCAATAATATACTCACTATATATCGTATACTAATATATAATATATATATATATACATACTCATATATAAAACTTATAATATATAACTAATTATCATATCACTACATATATACATATATCATAAACTATCATAATCATTACCCGTACTAACTACCTTATATAATAATAATACTACTACTAATAACTAATATATATAATATATATATTAACTATAGTATTCCATATATAATATATATCATACTATTATAATATATAAACACTTACTCAATAACTTAAATACTATTATATATATACCCTATATATATTATATATATAATATATATTATATATTAATATATATAGTATCATACTATATATATATACATATATATATATATATATTATATATATATATAAAATATAATATACGTATATATCATCACTCACTTTCTTTCCCCAGACTTGACTTAGGTAAGGCCTAGCACTCCCATAGCCCACTAGGAACAGAAAAAAGCAGATAGAACGAACATGACCGCTAAAAGCTCCGAAAAAGACAGAGATCCAGCCTTACTGTACCCCTTTATACTCCTTAAGTCAGCAGATGTCAAAGCCAACTACCACCTCAACAAAATCGAACCTGAGCACCGAGTTTACCTCAATCGAAGACCTGCGAGACACGCCACAACACACTTCCAGTATTGTGGTTATTTCGTCAAATGGGAGGCCGCATTCATCCCCTGGCGCAAAAGCTCACAACCATATGTCCATCCACACAAAACCCTGTCATTGCATTCCAGTACCCAACTCACCCAACCCACCCCAACAACCCAACACACAACACACCCAACACCCAACACTGACCAATCAGCAACATAACAACCCTTTCTTCTACGCCTCTGGGACAAATTCTCATAACTGACTCAATACACTTTCTTCAGTCTCCCAGCGCGCGTACGATTTCCAGCAATGCTTCACCACTATACACTCGCTTAACCAACCGACACTATCGTCCATCCTTTCTATATGACCAAGCCGTCTCAATATTTAATATTATTCTGCTCATTTACCGCCATTCTTACACACAAAACTCTCAATGAGCTTCATTTCTCATTTTAATCAATCTTCTACACACCTACACACGCCCAAACCGCATTGCCCCATCTTGAACATGATCTGTTACCTTAGCCATCTATACTCTAACTTCACACCATAGCTTCACTATTATACATTAACATAGGTAACAACATACATTCATACAGAACTCTTTGTAATCACCAAGTATTTAATTGCACCCACCAGTCATCTTACCTTTCACAACTTTTCCTACTACACTGCAGCATAACGTTCTCTCTTTCATCTAACATAAAAGCCGCATAATATTTTAAACTCGGCATCTTATTCAACTGCTCACTCATCAACAGCACAATATCCCTCACACAATCCGCAGAACCATCCCTAGCTAACCGTCAACTAAAACACACCCATCTATGCACATTACTGTAGACACTTGCTTCACTTTTACACCAGCACCACTCACACCATATACATCTACCATCTAACACACCTCCTCCACCCACAGCCCATCACAACACACTATAAAACACCTCACACAATCCATCTCAAACCTTCCGACTCAGCCAATTAGACACAAAACCAAAGCACGTACACTCACGCGCCACCCACACACCACACGCAAAACACACCCAAGCACTAACAAACACAAACAAAACCAACCCCCGCAAACCCACACACGCAAACCCGCCACCCAACCACAAACAACCACCACCAACCCCCACAAACAACCAACCCACAAAATACCAGCCCACCCCACAACAACACCACACACCAACAAACACCAACCACAACACAACACACGCCTACAACAATACCAAGGCAACGATAAAAAGCAACACCACCTTAAACCACCTCATTAATACGCACCATTCAATCTCAGACTACGCGCGCCAACAACCGACCGCGGCCCCCCCAGAGCCCCACACGGCTACCGCGACCACCAAAACCACGACACCAAACCCCGCCTATGTTTTTAGCCGGACCCCACGGCCTACCCCCGTGAGCCCAGCCCCGGCCAAAAATTAGGAAAAACCGGGGTTTTCTACTATTTTAACTGCAAAATATCATAACACTAAATGAAATAGTTTTTAGTATAAGATGAGTCATAAAGCAACAACCAAAATTTCCCACCATATTCCATTACTCCCTTGTTATAAATTGATGCAAAATATCATTTCAAAAAATTCCTAAAAATCAAAAAATTCAATTTTTCTTTTGGGACTTACTATGATTTCAAATTAAAATTTATAGCCAATTATATAATTCGTGGTGTTCAACGTCATAACATTCATCACCCAGAGCTCGAAATTTGACGTCATCAAACGAATTCGGAAAAGAATTAAATTTAGATTTGTTAAAAATATTTAATGTATTTATTTATTTAAAGTGAATACATCTTCAAGAAAATCAAATATTTTTTTCCGAAATCTCTTTTCAAAATATTTATTTAAATTGACATTAATATATATATATATATATATTACTATATTACATATATTACTATATCAAAATATCACTATATAACTACTATACTAATACTACTATACTCATCCACTAATACTACCCTACTCATAAATATATAATAAATAAATACTAATCATATATATATTATAACTCACATATAATATACACATATAGTGATACATAAACTATATACCCGTATATAATAATACATCATACATAATAATAATATTCAAAGAAAACACATCTAACCTTTGAAATACGACCAACGTAGTGACTATAATTTACTTTATGAGAGAGAACCGTATACTGCGAAAGCTTCCTTCTTTTACAAAGTAATCATGCTTTACTGTCACGTCGTTCATATTAGGTTACTAAGAGAGAGATACACAAAATATTAAAAACACACATCTCTGTAAAGACACTTTTATTTTTAATCCATGCCAAAACAAAATTTCATAAAAAGGTAAAAGCCCTCAACTTTTCCAGTCCCCGACCGCGAAGAGACTCACAATTCATGGCTAAGCCGAACTTGGATTCTTTCTCTAGCATCTTCATCAGTTACCACAAGGCTGTTTCAGTTGCGTCTGCATTTTCTTCATGCGTGTTTGCTTGAAATATTTTGATGTTTCTCAGATATTCATTTTGTATAACAATTTCAATAATTCACCGGGATGGTTATTGTAGTTGTTACTATTATAATACAGAAATGGATTTCCAATGATGCTTGCGATGGTTTCGTGTGATGATATCTTCTTGATCATCTTATATGTGATCATGATAGGCTGGCCTGTGTTCCACGAGCCTGATTGGACTTGTTAAGCTGAATTTCATGCTGCTCCCTTGATGCAGCTCAGATTAATGAGACCTGCTGATCTAATAGTATGAACCGAGGAAGGCCAAGTAATCTCACTCATCTTACAACAAAACTTTTCATTTTTAATCTGGCAAAATATTACAAAGCCAAACTTTCGGCCTGCAGTATAGGCATCCCCACTGTACATCCCAATACCACAAGTAACATATAATCATGCGAAAATACAGAATCTTATCATATTTTACCCCCACAACACCAGTAATCCGCTTATTCCAAACAATAGTTTACTGAATTAGATATGATAGATGACACTTCTTTTGCTCCATTCCCTTCCGCTCAAACACCAACCCTAATAGATGTACACTAAACTAATATTAACTCTTATTCATCCCCATTTCCAGTTCAGCCAGTATACGACTGGCAAAATGCCTCTTACACAACAACTCTATACCCCTATCTCCGAATACCTTAATCCATGAGAACAACCTTCAACAACATATACTATGCCACTTTATCAGCGTACCGTATAAAAGTATATACTACATAGAAACCCAACATTCGCCCGACCAAAACGTTCTATACATTGGCTAATTCTACATCATTCCAAACCAACAAAAATAGCTCCGTTCTGTCATCTGCTATTTAACTCAGTGCTTTTTCGTATATGCTCTCCCCCTCCTTCTAGCACAGAAACTGAAATACATCCACAATTACTTCAAATCACGTTTACTCCTATCCTGAGTCTTCTTCATCAACAAAAGACATTTACACACACACAGGAAGAGCCAAAAAAGACACAACCAACCCAGGTACTATAGCACCTTTACTCCCTGCAAAAATAGCAACACCCTCCTTTTTACCAATTACCTCCATTTACCCATTATATTTCGCTTAAAAACAAATATTACCAAAAAATATTACCCTCATTCCATCAATACAATCACCTTAAAAAACATCTCAAACCCCAAAACGAAAGGAAAAGCTCCGCCCCAAAGCTGGCATATATTCAACTCCCCTGCCCAATACTTGCAATTAAAACTCATACAAGGTGAAAACCATAGATTTGCAAAGAAGAAAAAATCAACATACAGATTACCTGCACAACGACAGCATAAATTCAGCTTTAACAAGTCATGGCGTAACACAGGCCACTCTGATCAATATCAAACAATATAAAGATTGCATCAAAATATCAATCACACGACACATCGCCAAAAATCATGGAATCTTTTGCAGTTTATAATATAACAACTACAAATAAAGCATCCTGCGTTGAAGTAAGATAGATTTTGATACAAAATGAAAATATCTTGAAAACATCAAAAATCAATTTCAACAAGGAACCATGAAGAAAATAGCAGCACAGACTGAAAAACACACTTGAACTGTGAGATCAGAAAGAAATCCAGTCCCTTAGCCTGGAGAGGTCTCGCGTGTCGGGGACGAAAATTAGCTTTCCTTTTTAAATTTATTTCATTAAAAAAAAAGTGCTTTAACAATGTTTTAATTTGGTGTACATTTAGTTTATAAAATGAAGTGACAGTTCTTAAAGGCATAATTACCTAAAAAAGAATCAAGGCTTTCCTCCTAAAGTTAAATATATCACTACACAAAGTAGTTTCCTGAAATATTATATATATATATATATATATATATATACTATATATTATATATATATTATATATATATATATATATTTAAGATATATATATACTATATATATATAGTAATATTATATATATATATATATTATATATATTATAATATATATAATATATTAATATATATATATATATAAATATATATATATATATATATATAATATATATATATATATATATAATATATATATATATATATATATTACTATAAATATATATATTATATATATATATATATATATATTATATGCGGCACAAAGCCCAACTCCCACGTCCTTCAGTCGTGGTACCTGCGATAACGCCAACGGGAGCAAATGGGGCATAGGGCAGGACAGGCCTAGCAAGGCCGCTGCCTGAAAGAACCTGCTTGCAATTCTCTTGGACCAGCCTCGGGGATACACAGTAGACCCTTTGGAACAGACCCCTTTTACAAACCATTTCTGGAAAACCCGAATAAGCGGACAAATTCTTCGCAAACCAAATTTTAGATGCTGCGTACACTAAATGTTCCGGCTACTAACAGAATGGGAAAGGAGGAGAGGAGATCATGAGATTATGCATGGAGCGAGCAGACGGAGGATAGACGTTAAATGGGACTGGCGCGGAAATGAGGTGAGGGGGGCAGAGGGAAAGGACCAGAGATTCCATCACACTGGAGGGGAAACAAGCCACCACATATGATTACTGCGTGCTTGATACACACCCTAAAAACGACGTGTGCGGAGGCAAGCGCGAGTCAGAGAAGGCCCGGAAGTTGGTATGATAGTGCGCACCCGAATGATCTGGCTCCACCATTTTTGCAGGGTTGTGGAGTGGATATAATGGATGAGGGGCTTCATGTCAAATGCACTTCTCAAGATGAAAAGGCAAAAAAAATGTTTACTTGGTTATCAGGTGTATGCACCACAGCAAGGGCACACAATGGAGGAAAAAAAGAGAGTTTATGGAAATGATGAATGAGAGCGGTTGGAGGGGGAAAAAAAAGAAGAGGGAAAATGAGATATTTTGTGCTGATGGGGAGACTTTAATGCAAGAAGTGGGGAGGAGAGAAGTGAAGTGGAAAAGGATATTGAGGCCGATGGAGAGTGAAATGGTCAGGAACGTGGGGCAGCAGGCCTTGATTAGATGCTGCCGCATGAGAAGGATATGAACAATCCAATTGAATAGTTTTTTCCAGCACAAACGCACGATATCACACAGGTTTACAAGGTACCAGAGCGAATAACACCAACAGACACAAATCTTGACCCAGGAAAATCGGGTCATAGATTATTGTCATTTCACTCAGCATAGGGAGCAATAGTGCCAAAATGTAAAAAGTCATTGGCGGCGGGAGTATGTCTATGGACTCTGATCCACAGATTGTTCGGGGTGGACGATTTAAGAAATCGAAGGCGGAGCCAGATTGCGCAGGCGGGAGCAAAAGGAGCAGGTGATTAAAATGGACCGGTACTGAAAGAGCAGGAAAGAGGCAAGGAATATTGAAAGGAAAATTGAATGTAAATATGGAACAGATTTTGATTGAGATTGCGGAGATAGGAAGAATGACATTCCGGATGTAGGATGAAAGCAGCAGGAGAAAAACCCCTAGGGAAAGAAGTGATAAGGACGCGAAAAAGACAACTAACGCCGCATGGCTGGAATGAAGAGGTTAGAGGAGTGATCTCTCTTTGT
>JABUQX010107287.1:0-2500 GCA_015478945.1 Trachelipus rathkii
GTGTGTGAATGTGCGTATATGTGTGTGTCTATAGAGACAAAAACAATAACAAACACACACAGAAATTCAAAAAAAAATCGAAAAATATTACACACACATGTGTATTCGTATGTGTATGAGAGACTGTGTGTATCCGCAGAGACAAAAACAATAACAAACAAACACAAATTTCAAAAGAGAAATCGAAAAATACTACACACACATGTGCGTTCGTATGTGTGTACTGTGTGTGTCCTCAGAGCAATGACAACAGTTAAACACAAACACAACAAACAAAAGATAAAATGGAAAAAAAAAAAAATTGAAAAAATTCACACAGGGGTGTGTGAATGTGCGTATATGTGTGTGTCTATAGAGACAAAAACAATAACAAACACACACAGAAATTCAAAAAAAAATCGAAAAATATTACACACACATGTGTATTCGTATGTGTATGAGAGACTGTGTGTGTATCCGCAGAGACAAAAACAATAACAAACAAACACAAATTTCAAAAGAGAAATCGAAAAATACTACACACACATGTGCGTTCGTATGTGTATACTGTGTGTGTCCTCAGAGCAATGACAACAGTTAAACACAAACACAACAAATAAAAGCTAAAATGGAAAAATAAAAAAATAAAAAAATTGAAAAAATTCACACAGGGGTGTGTGAATGTGCGTATATGTGTGTGTCTATAGAGACAAAAACAATAACAAACACACACAGAAATTCAAAAAAAAATCGAAAAATATTACACACACATGTGTATTCGTATGTGTATGAGAGACTGTGTGTGTATCCGCAGAGACAAAAACAATAACAACAAACACAAATTTCAAAAGAGAAATCGAAAAATACTACACACACATGTGCGTTCGTATGTGTATACTGTGTGTGTCCTCAGAGCAATGACAACAGTTAAACACAAACACAACAAATAAAAGCTAAAATGGAAAAATAAAAAAAAATAAAAAAAGAAAAAATTCACACAGGGGTGTGTGAATGTGCGCATATGTGTCTGTGCTCGTGTGTTCATATGTATGACTGTGTGTATCCCAAAAGACAACAATGACAAATAAACAACAAAAACATAGACAAAAAAAAAAATTTCAAAGAATGTTACACACAAAAAACAAAAATGTTACTTGCGTGTAGGTGTTCGTGTGTTCATATGTATGACTGTGTGTATCCCAAAAGACAACAATGACAAATAAACACAACAAGAACAAATAAATTCAAAAACAGGTTGCAGTAATAGTAATAGTACTAATAATAATAATAATAATAATAATAATAATAATAATAATAATAATAATAATAATAATAATAATAATAATATTAATAATATAGCAATAATAATAATAATAATAAAATAATAATAATAATATAATAATTAATAATAATAATAATAATAATAATAATAATAATAATAATAATTCGACAATAATAATAATAATAATAATAATAATAATAATAAATAATAAAAATAATACATAATTATAAAATAATAAAACAATAATAATAATAATAATAATAATAATAATAATAATAATAATAATAATAATAATAATAATAATAATAATAATAATAATAATAATAATAATAATAATAATAATAATAATAATCTCTATAATAATAATAATAATAATAATAATAACAATAATAATAATAATAATAATAATAATTTTGCGAAAAAGGTCACTTAGTACGCAAGTTCTTTTGGAAGATCTTGGCAATATTATTCTGCAACCATGGTTGCAGTCTTTAATATTGCTTCCGATCGGGTTCGTATAAGGGCCAATTAAATGTCTTGGCAAATTAGATAGAGTAAGAAGTTAGTGATGAAAGAGATGTGAGTGGACTGTATATGTTGTTTTGTGTTACCCTATAATTTTGTCAATACATTTTCCCAAAGTTCCCACCTTCATTCATTATTCTCTGATAATTCTACCATTCGAATAGAGAGATTGAAGGGGAGATTCTTTAGCCAATTTAGTACAGTATTTGTGTCATAAGAGTATCATGGATGAGTTTAGATAAATATGCAGGGAGAGGCGTCGATAAACGCAGATATATGTGCAGGGGGGAGATATGATGCGTAACGAGATGTGAACCCTCATACAACACCACATTCAAATCGAAATCAGAATTGAAAGAAGCCCCCAAAGGGGGCAGAAGACCTCCTTGCCTCGGTTTCAGTTGCATGCAATAACTTCGCCGATCCCGGTATGGTGGACCGGAGTCCTTTTAGGAAGGAAATATAGTGGAAGATGCATGCCAGACAGAAACACAGTTTTGAAAGAAGCGTGAAAATAGATGTTAATATTGTAGGTGTATGCAACAATAAAAAATAATTATTAGTTTCTAAGACAGACTACACATGTTTTTTATGAAAGAATAGATGTTGGAGGAGTCTACTTTACCGGTATATCGGGTCGGCACGGTTCGCGGTTGCAATAGCAGAATTGAACAGCATCGCATGTACACCACACGCACTCTCACCTCTTAAAAT
>JABUQX010107287.1:10000-13009 GCA_015478945.1 Trachelipus rathkii
AAATGAAAATTGCTTCAGTATATATATAGTAAATATAATATATATATATATATATATATATATATATATATATATATATATATATATATATTAATATATAAATGTGTAATTTTTTGTAATATATATATAATATATATATATATATATATATAATATATATATAATATATATAAGCCCTTGTGGTGGGTACTTAATGAAAAAGGAAATTACATTTAGGCCCAATTGTTTTAAGTCACATAAAAAAAACACCAACGAAATTTTTTTCCATTTTTAAAATATCAAAGTTTAAAATTTATATAATTCTTCGCGCCCATCATCTCTTATATCATAGTCCCAACATATAAACGCTAACCTTTCAAAAATGGATTTCTCCGATCAATTATAAAATATACTATTAGTACAAACTTCCCCCTCACATATTAAGAACAATTAAGATTTCCAGTACACAAAATTAAATATATCAATCCTTCTCTCACAAATTAGTTAGTTTTGACGTAAAATCGTCTCTTTACCTCAGTCCCTGTTCCTCTCACTCTTTAAAATATAATACAAAATATTACTGAAAACAATAGTATCTTACCCTTCCCTTTCCCATTACTCAAACAACTGATCCTTCTTTCCCTTGAACATAACTATTTTCACTTTAACAACTCGTTTTTCAGTGTGAAATTAGGGCAGAATTTAAATTATCAATAGTCATATCATATTTAGCAATTTATTTATAGAGCAAGTAGAGTATTATTTCATCCTCCCTCATCCCTCTTTACATACACAACATGGTGCAGATATGTAGATGACGTATTTGCAGCCATTCCCCTACATATAAACCCTCTTGACATTTTAAATCATATAAAAAATATAGACAATAATATTCAATTCACTATAGAACACTCACAAAATAACACACTCCCTTTCCTGGACACTTTAATATCATGGCACACACCTCGTTTAATTTTTTCTATCTACAGAAAACCTACTTCTACACCTAACTACACACATTGGTTTTCTTCTCATCCCTCCTACACCAGACTAGCTACTCTCTCTTCTTTATTTCTTCGTGCATTACGAATTCGCTCCCCTTCATTTCTAAACATAGAAATTCGTTTTCTTTTCTCAACTTTCACTAATCTACTTTACCCTCACCATATTATAGTCCGTGCTCTGAAAAAAGTCAAGTTTAAATTTTATAATTCAACTACAGTTCCAAACCCCACCCCCCCTCTACAGTGTCATATCTGCCAGTCCCTCAGTTTTCTTTAGGATCACTAAGAAATATACTACCTAAAAATATTCATTTTACCCAGTCTAATACGATTCCTTTAAAAAAGGTTTTCCTCCACCAGAAAGTTAAAAACTCCGATATTGTAGAATGTGTTTATCGTGTTCCCTTCCAAGACTGTGATTTGGTATATTATGGTGAAACCAATGATCTTACAAGAAGCATTTACCAGCATAAGTATGATATGACTATCGATAATTTAAATTCTGCCCTAACTACACACAGAGCAAATTGCAATCATATCATTGATGTAAACAATACAAGCCAGATGCTCAATACTTCAGATGTCAATTTGAGAAAACAAGTTGAGTCCTTCTGCATTTTAAATTGGAAATTAAAAGGGTGAGGTGAAAATAGACACAATATAAAATAATTTAATGAGAAACACCAGCTTTTACAAAAAGATAATATCAACCAATCAATCTCAAAATCCATAATCAGTCTCCTATCATTATGTTTCTGTTTGTTCTTGACTAAGTTTTCACCTGAAGAGGCCTCCCACCATAGAGGCGAAAGCTAGTGACCCCTCACTCTAGATGAGTTATTTTCTGTAATAGTGAAAGGGAAAATTTTGATGTAGTAAGGTTTTAAACAATAGAGTAGATGTGGATAAACAAGACTATAGTAAAGGTTTTTTAAAATATGTTTTGGAACAAAATTCTTTATCTTAAGGAATGCATAGTTAGCATAGGATAATTTGCTGATATATAATATATAATAATAATAATATAATAATAATATAATAATAATATATATAATAATAATAATAATAATAATAATAGCCAATAATAATAAAAATAATAATAATAATATAATAATAATAAATCTGTATAATAATATAATAATATATGTAATAATAATAATAATATGTATCAATAATAATAATAATAATAATAATAATATGATACATATATAATAATATATGCTTATAATAATAATAATATAATAATAATATGTAATATAACTATGTAATAATATATAACTATATATGCTAATAATAATAATAATAATAATAATAATAACAATATGTAACTATAATAATAATATATATATGTAATATGTATATGTGTAATAATGTATATATATATACATATATATAATATATATATATATATATATATATATCCCTTCTTTATATATATATATATAATAACTATATATACTATATATATATATATATATATATATATATATATATATAACGTCCTCCCCAGGAGGTCATATGACCTGTCGAGGAGTGGGACCATCCTTGGGTTCCACAGCGGGCTTAACGACTATTCCGCTTGCTGGCCAGACCTATCGCGGATGCCGAGAAGCTTTCCCATTAGTAGCAGCGAGGCACACTACTCCAATGTACTCATTAACGTCTGAGTGAGACGAAGCTGGGTTTATAGAGAAGAGCTCACGTTCTCTCCGGCTCACCCGAAGTATCAGACCCCGGGCCCTCGCTTGCCAATCAGGTGCTCTGCCACTGAAGGCTAGGAATGCTCCATATATATATATATATATATAATATAATATATATATATATATATATATATATATATATATATATATATATATATATATATATATATATATATATATATATATATATATATATATATATATATATAATAACTTAATATATAATAATATATATATATATATATATATATATATATATATATATATATATATATATATATATATATATATATATATATGTTTATTTATTTGTTTATTTATGT
>JABUQX010107289.1:0-2500 GCA_015478945.1 Trachelipus rathkii
TTATGCGTTACTTATTATGATGTATTATTATTATTATTATGGTTCCTATTATTATTATTATTAATATTTATTTATTATATTTATTATTATTATTATTTATTATTATATTATTATTATTTAGTATTATACTTATTAATTATTATTATTTTTTATTATTTATTATTATTAGTTATATATATTATTATTATTATTTATTATTAGTATTATTATTATTATTATCATTATTATTATTATAATTTTTATTATTATTATTATTATTATTATTATTATTAATTATTATTATTGTTTATTATTATACTATTATTATTGATTAATTATTATTTATTATTAATTATTTTTATTATTATTTGTATTTTTATATTATTAGTTGTTATTATTATTATTATTATTATTATTATTTATTATTATTATTATTATTATTATATTATTATATTATTATTATATTATTATTATATTATTATTATATTATTATTTTATTATTATATTATTATTATTATTATTATTATTATTATTATATTATTATTATTATATTATTATTATATATTATTATTATTATTATTATTATTATTATTATTATTATTATTATTATTATTATTATTATTATTATTATTATTATTATTATTATTATTATTATTATTATTTACAGACCCCGCCCACAGAAATTATTATTATTATTATATTATTATTATATTATTATTATTATTATTATTTATTATTATTATTATTATTATTATTTATTATTATTATTATTATTGATTATTATTATTATTTTATTATTCATTATTATTATTATTATATTATTAAATAAAATATGTGCTAGTTACTGCTATTTTTAATTATTTATTATTATTATTAGTATTATTATTATTATTATTATTATTATTATTATTATTATTATCCCACCTTCTCTCCAAGACTGGGGTTAAGGTGCGTAACATGCACCGGAAACAGAAAAGTAGTAGAAGAATATGACACAAGTTGAAGAGAAATCCTAGCCTTACTGCCCCCTTTATGCCTTATAGCGAGAACTAGTCGCAATCAGAAAATCCACCCTAGAGCTTCACGGGACCGCGACGAACCCTCACTATGGCATCTCGTTTCAATGTGTGGTTCATCCCTTGGCCCAAGTGGGCCACAACCAAACCCCTTTACAAAAACTCCGCCATTCACTCCTATTATGAACCTTTTTTCTCTCCTCTGCCAAACTCACATTTCTCTTCTCCAGGCATTCCTTTACTGACTCAATTCAGTTTTTTCTTCGGTCTCTAGCCGGTCGATTCCCAGCACACTCACCACTACATATCCTCTTAATCATCCGACTATCACCCATTCTTTCCAATTGATCAAATCATCTCAACGTACTTTCATTTATTCTCTCATTTAACCCTTTCTTCACACCAGACAACTATTTAATTCCTCATTTTATCAATTCAACTCACCACCACAAACACACCCCTAAGATTGTCCATCTGAACACATCGAACTTTAGATCTATATCTCTTATTCCAGACCATAGTCTCCCTTACATACAATAACATAACCACAGGTTACACATACTTCTCATGTAACGCACCCAGCTCTCTCAAGACTTAGGTCCCTTTTCATCCACCAACGATTTAATTGCACCAGCCACCTTCCTTCCATTCACTACTTTCCTACTACATTGGGCATCATCCTTTCCCTTTTCATCCATCATATATCCTAAATATTTAAACTCAGATCCTCTCAAACTCTCTTTAGATTCGCCACTCAAAACCAAATCTTCCGCAAATAATAGGTAGAGCACCCTCTACTCTCTTCCACTCTCCATCATTCTAAAACCATCCCTTGTCATCCCCACCTCTAATTCTTTCATAACCCCATCCATATACAAATTGAATAACCAAGGAGACATAACACATCCCTACCTCACTCCGCTATGAATATTAAACCAATACCTTTCGACTCCATTATTTCTTACACAAGCTTCACTATCGTCAAACACACTTTCGTTTCCATTCAGAAGCTTACCACCAACACCATATATCACTAACATCTGTCATAGAGCTTTCCTACTAATAATATAATAGCCTGTTGCAAATCCATAAAACCTAATTACAATTTATTCTTCTTCTCCCTCATTTTCTCAGTCATTTGTTTCAATGTAAAGATTTGATCCAGACATCCACTATCACCTCTAAACGCACATTGTTCTTCACAATCAGTCTTGCAGTCACTCGACGCACTCTTTCGACCAAAATACCAGCTTATATCTTCCCTACAACACTCAATAAACTAATTCCCCTATAATTCCTACTGTTACCCTTATCCCCCTTACCTTTATATAAGGGTACTATACTGCTCTCCTTCAATCCCTCAGAACTATGCCCTCCATAAACGCTTTGTTATACAACTTCCAAATCCAATTAAATACCATCTCGCCTCCGTTCTTGATCATTTCAGCAGTAATTTCAGCTATACCTTCAGCTTTACCATTTTTAACTTTCTCACTCTACCCATT
>JABUQX010107289.1:27500-28515 GCA_015478945.1 Trachelipus rathkii
CCTACAAATATGCCAATATATATATATATAAATATAATATATAATTATATATATATAATTCTATATATAACTATATATATAATATATATATATATTATATATAATATATATATTATAATATATATATATATATATATATTCTTATAAACTTGAAAATTTTAATATGTGAAAACTAAAGTTTGTGTTTTTTTCCCTTTAAATTTACGTTCTCGTCATCGCAGATTATTTTTTTTGAATTATTTTTTATATTAAACTTCTTTTTATTACTTTCTTCGATATCTTTCAAAAAAGTTTTTGTAAATTTTTCGAAATTTTGTTTTTCTGTTTTTTATTATTTAAAAAAGAAAAAAAATTTTGAAAAAGTTTTGAAATAAATTTTGTGATTAATTTTAATGAATTTCTCAAGTCATGTAATTTTAATTATTATTATTATTATTATTATTATTATTATTATTATTATTATTATTTTATTATTATTATTATTATTATTAATTATTATTATTTTATTATTATTATTATTATTATTATTATTATTATTATTATTATTATTATTATTATTATTATTATTATTATTATTATTATTATTATTATTATTATTATTATTATTATTATTATTATTGTTGTTGTTGTTGTTGTTGCTGTTGTTGTGTGTTGTTGTTGCTGTTGTTGTTGTTGTTGTTGTTGCTGTTGTTGTTGTTGTTGTTGTTGTTGTTGTTGTTGATAGTGGTGATGTTGTCTGTTGTTAATTGTTAATGTCAGCATTATGGTGGTGATTGTTGCTTTATCGTTACTTTAACCGCATAACGAACGTGATTATTCTAAATATTATAGAATTGTGGTTTAAATGATCATGTACTATTGCGGTAGAAACCTTATATTATATAATATCATATATATATATATATAATATACTTATATTTATATATATATATATAATTATATATATATATAAAATAAAATTATATATATTATATAATATATATATATATATATATATATATATATATAAATTATA
>JABUQX010107290.1:0-40000 GCA_015478945.1 Trachelipus rathkii
GGTCCCGGCGGCATAGCGCAGCCGCACTGAAAAAAATTATAGGCGCGCCCACTCTGATAACTACTATATATATATTATTTACAGACAATACACAAATATACTATGAAACTTACATTTCCTTTGTGGTCTTAAGCCTCCAGATGTTTTCGCTATATATATATATATAAATAATAATTACTACTAACATATACTAACATACAAATATAATATATATATATATATATTATATATATATTACACCTATTATGCTCCTTTCTTCTCAAATATATACTACTACTCTATACTCTATATACTACTACTCTATACTCTATATACTACTACGACTATATCCTACTAAATCACTATCATTATATAATTATATATTACCTACTTTATAATATACGAAATATAATACATATATAATATATTGTACACAATAAAAAATTCGGAAGAGACCTTACAGTCATAGTAGAGAAAATCCTAATTTGGCAGCAAGATATTTCAGGTCAGGTCTTTTTTAAACTTACCTCTTACAAAACCAAGACATTGAGCCAAAACAATAATATTTATCACAATAAAACGAATAAAACAAAAGAAATTTACCTCTCGTCCTTGTTAATACATGACAAAAACAGTTTATATAAGAAATAATCCTATAAATATAGAACAAAGGTCCCTTGAGAGAATTACTAAATTAAATATGGGGAATATTGGAAGAATGGCCAGAAAGATTATGCGCTTATGGACAGTGTGTGTGTTGTTGCTTTAAGATTATGAGTATAAATTGAAACCGCCATTTAGTACGATCCGCAAAGTTGTAATTTTGTGCAATTAGCGACCAATGCATATAGAATTCCCCTACCAAAGGTATACATTATCTTACTAAATCAAAAAGGTATCAATGTACTTTGATTTTAGTCCAACGAGGTCGGAATCAAACAAGAAAGAAACAAACAGACAACGACCGGATTCATTATATATATATATATACTATTATATATTATATTATATATATAATATCTTATATATATATAACATAGTAATATATATATATATTATATATAATTAATATATAATAATATATATAATATTAATACTATATAATACTATAATATATATAAATATATATATATCCCAGTGGCATAGTTCCAAAACTTATAACTTGAGATAAGGCAGAGTTTATAATATATATAATTATAAATATAATATAATTTATAAATATATATATATATTATATTATATATATATATTATATAATATATAAAATATAGTATAATATATGATATAATATAAGTTCATGGGACAGATATATAAAGCTAAAGAAAACATCAAAAACATAATTTTATAATTATAATACGTACCTATTATTTGTATGAAAAGCTTGTTTCATTATATTTACAAATGCATCATTTAAATCACATTCCAATTCGCTAGTAATGTTTCTTAGGGTGCCTATCATGTGGTTGTTTCCAGTCAATCGTCAAAGGTGTGCTGTAATAAGCGTTTTTTCTTTAATATAAAATACTACATCTTACGTAACCAATGCAATTCACTTAATTTATGATAATAATGCTAAATTAACACTTAAAATAATGCTATTATAAAAATAATCAATATCGATCAATCAGACTCATTCGAAACAAAAAAAAATTTCAAAGAAAGCTGGAAAAGCCACATATTTCGTACATATTTACCGGAGATCGAGAACGAAAGATTTCAGATATATTATCGATTATTTTATCGATTATTATAGTAGGACAGACTAGCCGCTCCTTTATAAGTTGACGATGAAAATGACGTCATTCGTCCGCCTGTGGTAAATAATTTTTTACCTATAAGAGCAGAGTAGGAGCGAGAATTTCTAAATGAATTCAATAATTATTATAGCTATTATTATGTGGTTGTTTTTCTTTTAATTATTGAATGCAAATTACCAAGTGAAGTCTAACTTTTAGGATAAAAGTTTTGGAATCTTTAGTAAGAGTGTTTAAAGTTTAATTTTATGATTTTATTTAAAACCTTAAAAAACCTATTGTAGGAGCTACCTACCCCCAAACGCGGGCCTACCCCTATATATTACGCCCCTGAATAAGATATATATATATTATATAAGATAATATATATATAAATATAATCATATATATATATATATATATATATAATATATAGATAATAATAGATATATATTAAAAAATAGTATGAGTATTTATATATATGTTAAAAATATATTATTATTAATGTATGATATACCTTATTATATAATATATGTTAATTGGTAGTGTTATTTATATATTTTATTTTTTGCTTATTTTTTATTATTATGGCCACTGGAAGTTGAAGATTTGAAATTATGAATATTTTCTTAAATAATAACATGATACAGAAATAAATAAATAAATATTAAGATTAATTATTTATTTGTTTGGATTCTGTTATAAAATAAAAGCTAGACTTATAATAAAATTAAAAATAAAAATAAATTTTTTATTGTGTGAATCAACTTAATAATAAATTTATTTGGTATTCCCATTTCATGTGTCTGTCCTGGTTTTTAATCGATGTAACATGCAAAGCAAGCTTCAGGCGAAAGTAGTCCACTGCTAGCATCTGCAAAAAATGCACTGCAAGGGAAAGCTCGCGATTGCAAAAAATACGGATTGGCAGGCTGCCACGACCCGTATTATAACCATCTAAGGTGAGCGAAGACTGCTGTTCTTGAACTCTGCCTATCCTTACGGCAAATAAAAACTTTTCTATTGAGACACTCACCACAACTATTTTCAGGTGGCCATCTCGATAAATAAAAAATAACTAATACCTACAAAATACTACCAATATTTTCTTTTTTTTGAGATAAGAAAAATCTCGGCTTTGCGACCTACTAACCCCTTTAGTACCATAAAAGCAAGGCCACCTAGAAGAGGCCTATTATACATTTTTCTTACCCATTCATTACCAGTTACAGAAGACTCGTAATCTCAGTTTCCTACTTGGAAACTTCCAACAAAGGTGGAGATCATTTTTTAAAGACTTGGGTTTTGTATGCCTGCACTAATCCAAACGTTCTTCAGCTAACACCACCTATCTAATTTGTGCAGCTTGATAAATGACAATTTTATGAGCCTGGAATGTGTGATAGAGGTGTTGATCTAATACTTTATCTACATAGTATTAACCAATTTCCTGTTTTACAACTAATTAACAATTATAGACTGTTGTTGAATAATTCATCACATGAGTCACTAAATTTCTGAATTTCATTTTTAATCAATACCAAATAATTAATATGATAATGAATAATGTTAATGATTAATGATTATTTCCAATTAATCAATAATTTAATAAATAATATAATAATAATTTAATAATACTATTATATATATGATAATTAATATAAATAATAATAATAATAATGAATAATATAGAAAGCTCCCATCAAAAAATCGCGTACCTTATCACGAAAAAAGCGATTGGCGCTCTAAGATTTTAAGGAACAAGTAATAGGATTATGGCAATTGTGCTCTCTAAGACAATCAGAAAGTAAGGATATCAGCAAGTTATGAGAAGAAGAGGATTCTATTACCCCCTTGTAACTATAAATAATTCACTATAAATTCATGAAACTTTAGTGTGCTATAACAAGAGTCAATCTTTATATGAAAATTTTACTTGGTAAAATTGTATACGAATTAATTTTAATCTAATATAAAATATTTGCCAGATAGAAAACTAAGACCCATATCTTTGAGTTCTGCCCACTTCTCTCAATAATATTCGTGTTTCAGCCTATTTATAATATTGTCATGCATTAAAATTTTCTGTTGTTTATTGGGCGCAGTTCGTAGCGGATGTCCTCTATCAGCGAGCGCGTAATGAGTAAATTCTGAGTTGCCTTCAGTCTGATCTATTAATATTGTCTATATGTATACATACAAATTATTATTAGTGCCTTATATTTAACGTATTAAGAACAATGTAATATCAATTTTAAATTTAATATATTAAATAGGATCTGAATAATAAATACCAAAACAGAAGCCTGTATAGAGAAATATATGGCCAACAAACCCAATTTTATACTTGAGAAATATATATAGCTAATGATGAGAGTTAATATAATAAGATAAATAACATTAATAATATATATTTTAATAAACAAAGAAAATGTATACAAGACTAGATGTTAATCTGAAGCCACATAGTCCATACGGAGGCTCAGCGACACAATCCTCGATCCATATAAACACAACTATTACATACTATCGTCACTAATAAACTATAATCATTTTTACTGTCATACACAATATAATCCAATAGTTACACATCTTATCCTAGTAAACATATTGCAGTAAACGCCCCACAACCAAGGCCTAACCGAGTGGACCATTTCTACATCTTATTATTATACTGGAACAATATACCCGTATTAAAAAGTAATATTTTAAATAAAAAAACAAATAATACCAAAAAAAAAAAATAAAAAAAAATAAAGTTCATATCTTTAGAAATAGAATTTAAAACATTTTAGGTTGAGTGTTATATTTTTTAATATATGGAAAATATATTAAATCAAATTTTTATTGGATAAATTCTAGAAAATAATATGTGTAACGTTGATGCTGTAAGGGCAAAGACCCAACCTCATAGTAAGATATTCAACAGGTTTTGTTACCTCGTTAATATAAGACTGAAGTAACCAAGATAATAATGATTATCCATTATTACCAATATTTAGATTAAAGAAAATCGTTACTAGATTAACTTTGCAAAATACATATGATTACAGATAAATGTTCAGTCTCTGGTATGAATACTCAGAATACAAATCTACTCGCTAGAGTTAGAGTTAGATTAATTAATAGGTCTTTAATAAAAATAAAGATTGGCGTAAAGCGCCTGCAGGGAAATTCTGCTCTGTAAGTTTTATTTTTATTATTATTATTATTATTATTATTATTATTATTATTATTATTATACTGCTATTGTTGTTAAGCAATTTAAATAGGCAAATGAAACCGAGATAGAGCACTCTCACATCAAAGCGAGAGACCCAAGTTCGAAACTGCTCTGCGAGTAAGAATGGGAACTATTCTCTCATTACGCTTAGCTTGTCCTACTCCGTCTCAAAAATGAGTACACCCCGTCCTTGAATAGGGCTCTGCCAGTGAGCGCCGGTTTTAACTGTAAAAAAAATGTTCTTGGCTTTTGAAGGGTTGTAAGAGTTTTTTAGGGTTATAAGAGACGAGGTTTAGAGCTGGCGAAGTCTTTGAGTGAAAGTATGTATTTATGTATTTTTAAAGGATGTCCGCAAAAGTATAGATCCATATGTTATAGATACATACTAGAAAATATAAAATAAAATAACCACAATGGATAAAGTTTAATAAATACCTATTACTCTAACCTCACCAAAATCTTTAGTTAATTTTTCCCCCTCTTTACATTATTTGTTAGGTTAGTTGAGTAGAATTCTAAGATGTATTTCTCGGTATACCTTCCACTGTTCTTGCGATATCTTCCTGATAGGGACTTTACACTTTTACTGCGCCAAGGTTTTCACCAACGTTGACAATTGTTCTGGACTGCTACGAACAGTTATAATAAGCTCCATAGTATTAAACCAACATTGGTGCTATGGAAATCGTCTGGTCACTGTAACCGTCATCAGGAGGTCAGTCTGACTCGCCTACGTATTGATTGCATAAACTTAACGCACGGCTATCTTATGACTCGTGACCCACCGCCAAGATGCACCTTCTGTCAACGTAATAACATTCTGACAGTACTCCACCTTTTCATAGATTCCCCTTTCTTTGAGGCACTTTGCAGTAGGTGTTTTCATCATCTTGATTCAATTCCCCTACAGTTCTGCAATGATTCATAATTTAGTAGGAACGTCTTTTCTTTCTTCTTAGGATTTAGAATTATTTGTTTACTCTAGTTTTGGCGTTTATAAATACGCTGTAAACTTTGTCTTCCAAATTAGGAGACATCCCTGGTGTGGTTAGCCATGCCAGTAATAGCCGCATCCACTGTGAGCTAGGTTGTCCCTGTATAAATGACTCATAAATAAATATAATGTATTTAGATTTGTTAAAATGTAAAATAATTTTTTTTTCTTTTCTTTCTTTATCCTTCCAACGGATCCTAACAGATTGGGGTGGGGTGCGCAACATGCACCAGAAAAAATTGTGCGAGACCGTCACGGCCAAAATACGCCCTGAAGCTTCACAACACCGTGACAGTCACCAACTGTCAGTGTCAGGGTTCATAACCTGGACTACACCCACAACCACTCCCTCTCACATAACCACGCCATTTACACCAATTCTCTCGATTGGGCTAAATTTATACTCCTCTCCTTCAGACACTCTCAACTGACTCAATCCACTTTTTCTTTGGTCTTCCAGCTTTTGATTCCCAGTACACAAATGTATACACGTTTAACCAACCGACTATCATCTATCCTTTCCATATGACCAAACCATCTTAATACACTCTCATTTATTTTTTCTTCACACCACATATCTCACTAACACCCTCATTCCACATTTTATCACTTCTCACACGTCCCTAAGCTTATCTGAACAGACTTCACCTTAGATCTATACCTCTTATTCCACACTATAGTTTATCTACTATATATTATCACCGGTAACAACACACCCTCATGAAGAACCGTATTGCACTCAAGACAGTTTCTTTGCATTCACCAAAGGTTTAATTGCATCAGCCACCTTTCTACCACTAAACGTTCTTGCTATTCTCTGCAACATTCGTTCACATATCAAGCAACATATAGCCTAAATATTTAAATTCAAATATATGTTCCAGTTGCTTATCATCCAACATGATTTCACACTGCGGACTCCTCACCTACCAACATCACCTTACTCATTTCTAAATTTACTCCCTGCCAAACCTTTCCACCAATCCTTTCAACCTTTCTTCTGATTCACCACACAAAACAAAATATCGGCGTATAATAAGCAGGGCACCCTCCATTTTCTTCCATCCTCCCTCAGTCTAACCCCCTCTCCTGCCACCTCTACCTTTAATTCTTTCATCACTCCATCCATAAACAAATTAAATAGCAATGATAATATATCACATCCCTGCTTCACTCCACTATTAATATAAAACAATTCATTCTTCACTCTGTTTATTCTTCCACACGCTTCACTATTAACATCCATGCATTTGATTCCATTCAAAAGCCTACCACCAACTCTATATATTATTAGCACCTGCTTCCCTATTAATCCTGTCATAAACCTGTGGCAAGTCTGTAAAACCTAATACAGTATGCTCTTCTCACTCATACTTCAATGTCAAAATTTAATCTGCACATCCTCTACCACTTCTAAATTCATCTTGTTCTTCAACACTCGGCCCCTCAGTCACTCGAAACACTTTCAATCAAAATACCAATACATATCTTCCCCACAACGCTCAATAAACTAATTTCCCTATAGTTTTTTACAATTCCCCTTATCAATCTTACCCATATACAAAGGGGTACTATCAATACTCTTCTATAATCATTTGGAACTACACCCTCTCCAAACATCTTGTTACAAAACTTCCATATCTAGTAAATCACAATCTCTCTCTCTCTCTCTCTCTCTCTCTCTCTCTCTCTCTCTCTCTCTCTCTCTCTCTCCTCTCTCTCTCTCTCTCTCTCTCTCTCTTTCTCTCTCTCTCAGTCTAGCTCTCTCTCATCTCTCTCCCCATCCCCTCCTCCTCACTCCTCTCTCTCTCTCCATATAAGAGCAATCTCCAAAAATTTGTTCTACACCTATACTTTGGATATAAATATATACATATTACATATATATATATATATATAGATATATATATATATATATATATATATATATATATATATATATATATATATATATATATATATATATATATATATATATATATATATATAGATATATATATATATTTAATATATATATATATATATATATATATATATATATATATATATATATATTTAGATAGAGAGAGAGAGAGAGATACCTGCCGATTTACCATTTTTCAACTTTCTCAGTCTATCTATCACCTCTCTACTAATTACCTCAAACCCCAAAATACGTACTTCTTTTTACATCATCAAGCACGCACATTCGCTTTTAAATCATCAAGCACACACACATTCACTATTACCTCTTCATCACTGCCAATGTTATGCAGATTTTCGAACTGTTCCCTCTACACACTCCTCACGCCCATCTATCTCATCAGTCACGAAAGTACCATCCCTATTCATTATTTTATGCAGATTCCCCGTACTCTCTTAACATTTCTCACTTCCTTCCAGAACAGCTTATGAATTAAGAAATTGTACCCAAAAGAAACTATTTAATTTTAAAATTTTATTTTAAGTTAATCATATGCGTATACCATGCTTAAAACGTTTTTTATAGCAGGCAATATTTTGGGAAGGGGTTTAGTAATTTTCTTACATATTGTAGCATAAGGATTAGTTATACTTAAGATCCGCTTTGGTTGTCTTAAACTAAAGAGATGGCAATAAAACCAGGGTTTTGAAGTCAGAGCTGGAATAAATATCAAGAGATTTTGTTGAAACTAAAAGCGGAGCCAGATTCGGAAACCTTTAAAAGCTGGACTCGTAGAGATTCAAATTTTCTCTCGACGTTCCTTGCATAATACCATAGTCACTGGGATGTGAAGAAGCAGTCTTAATTATTTTATTATTCCAATGTTCTTAACTGGTTTCATGTCAGGGGGCTCAAACGACACAACACTGTGCTGCAATTCATAGCCCCTTTTCAGATTTTAGGGAAAATTAACCTCCTTGTTGTACAAGATTTCTATTATTTATACTGAAATTGTGATAGATTTTTAAATATGGAACTATATGTGAAAATTATATATCTACATTATTAGAATAATATAATTTGTAATTTTTCTTACTCGAATAAACTTAACGAATTATGAATGAATAAACTATATTAAGTCATATATCTGTTAGAATAGAGTTTACATTTCTTAATTTTCTTCCTGTAATAGACACCTTGCTTGTGAAGATGAAAATCTCGATGCCGCTCGAATTCTAGTTCAGTTTGATGCTAGTACAGATCTTATGAATAAAGACGGAAAACTTCCAACGGACATGTCACCATCAATATCACTAAGAAACATTACATCCTAATATATATATATATATATATATATATATATATATATATATATATATATATATATATATATATATATATATATATATATATATATATATATAAGAGTTATATATATATATATATATATATATATATATATATATATATATATTTATATATATATATATATATAGTATATATATATATATATATATATATATATATATTTATATATATATATATATATATATATATATATATATATATATATATATATATACATATATAAAAATATATATATATATATATATATATATATATATATATATATATATATAAAAATATATTTTTACATATATAATTCATTAACTTGTATTCGCATTTTATTCTATTATTTATTCTCAGTCTTTTATTCTAAGGATTACAAGGTTTTGTACCTTTTTTTTGTAAGATTCAGCTGCATAAGTTATATTGGTATGCATAACTATGAAGTGAATTCCTTTACTGTGTCACCTTTTCAAGCATATATATATATATATATATATATATATATATATATATATATATATATATATATATATATATATATATATATATATATATATATATATATATATATATATATATATATATATATATATATATATATATATATATATAAGGCGACTAAGGGACGGTGGTAGTTGGGTTGGCTGCCCACTACCACTTATCTCTTGCTAGGATTGCTAATGCAAGCCTCGGAGAAGGTCGTGATCGCCGTAAACGGCCTTCATCTTCGACAAAAATGTATGAATCGTATGGTACATGGAATGTCAGAGGAATAAATGCGAGAATACATCATGTATGTATTTAGAAAGGGCAAATTTGATTTGCTCGCTGTGACTGAAACAAAGATGAAAGGAAACGGTGAAAATGAGTGGTGTGGTGTTAAATGTGTGTGTGCTGGTAGGGTGTTAAATGTGTGTGCTGGTGTGGAAAGGAATGAGAGGGGGAGAGAAGGAGTTGCAATTTTGATGAGTGACTTGTGGTACAGAGCTATTGTAGACTTTGTGTGTGTGAGTACTAGAATTCTAATGGTTGAATTTAAGTTTGAAAAGGTCAAGGGGTGTGTGGTTGTGACGTATGGTCCATCTGAGGGAAATGTTGAAGAGAGCACGATTTTCTGGGATAATGTGAATGATGTTTTGGATTGAGTGAGTAGGAGCTTCAGATTGATTGTGTTGGATGACCTAAATGGTTGGATAGGTGATCAAAAAAGGGATGGTATAACAGGTGGTATTGGGGTGTCGGGAGAAAATGAGAATGGTAGTAAGGTGATTGATTTCTGTGAGGAGAGGTATGTGTGTAAATAATACTTTCTTTAAACACAAGACTATTCATAAGTATACTAGAGTTGGTGTAGGTAGAGATGGTATCGAAGTGAAAAGTATGATTGATTTTGTGTTGGTGAAGAAGATGATGTTGAAGTATGTATTAGATATTAAATCAGTGAGGGGATTAGGAATGGGATTATTAGATCAATATGTTGTTCTATAAATTGCTATTAGACACAGGCGATGGAGGGGAAGGTCGTACGGAAGGAATTGGGTAGAATTAAGAGTGAGAAGTTAAGTGAACAAGGTAATAAGGATAAGTATGTAAGAGCGCTCGCAAGTAAATCAGTTGATTGTGAACAAGTTGAAACTGAACAAATCTGGGAGCAAATGAGGGAAGCAATTGTTAGCAGTGCAAAGGAAGTATGGGGATGTGCTAAAGTAGGAAGTAAGAATGTTAACAGTGAGTGGTGGAATGAAGAGGTGATGCAAGCGGTTAAAAGTAAAAAAGAAACGTGGTTGAATGTACTAAAAGCCAATGATGAAGTTTCAAAAGAAAGAAGTTTGGAATTATATAAGGAGGAAAAAAGAAATGCTGAAAGGTGCATACGTAGGAGAAAAGAAGAGGTAAATGAACAGTTTGGAAGGAGGATGAATGGAACTTACAAGGGAATAGGAAGCTCTTCTGGAAGGAAGCGCGAAATGTTAAGAATGAGAATAAATGGAACCTGCTTAGAATAATGAATAAGGATGGTGCTTTTACAACTGATGAAATGGATGTGAGAGGAGTGTGGAAAGAACACTTCAAAAATCTGCATAATATTGGTAGTAATGAAGAGGTGATAGTGAATGTGTGTGGGTTTGATGGTGCAAGAAGGAATAGGTATTTTGGGGATGAGGTTATTAGCAAGGAGGAGGTAATGGGTAGAGTGAGAAAGTTGAAGAATGGTAAATCTGCAGGTATAGATGAAATTACTGTTGAAATGATCAAGAACGTTTGCGAGTGGTGATTGATTGATTTGGTTGTGTAATGAGCGTTTATGGAGGGTATAGTTCCGAGGGATTGGAGGAGAGCAGTAATAGTACCTTATATAAGGGTAAGGGAGATAAGGGAACTGTAGGAATTATAGGGGAATTAGTTTATTGAGTGTTGTAGGGAAGATATATGTTGGTATTTTGGTCGAAAGAGTTCGTCGAGTGACTGATGGACTGATTGGTTAAGAGCAAGGTGCGTTTAGGAGTGGTAGAGGATGTGTGAACCAAATCTTTTCATTGAAATAAATGATTGAGAAAATGAGGGAGAAGAAGAATAAATTGTATGTAGGTTTTATGGATTTGCAACAGGCGTATGATAGGATTAATAGGGAAGCTCTATGGCAGGTGTTAGTGATATATGGTGTTGGTGGTAGGCTTCTGAATGGAATAAAAGTATGTATGACGATAGTGAAGCGTGTTTAAGAATAAATGGTGTCAACAGTGATTATTAATAGCGGAGTGAGGTAGGGATGTGTTATGTCTCCTTGGTTATTCAATTTGTATATGGATGGGGTTATGAAAGAATTAGAGATGGGGGTGGCAGGAAATGGTGTTAGAATGATGGAGAATGAAGGTGAGTGAGGGGTGCCATACCTATTATATGCGGATGATTTGGTTTTATGTGGTGAATCTGAAGAGAGTTTGAGAGGATTGGTAGAGAGATTTGACAGGGTGTGTAAAAGAAGGGGGTTTGAAAGTAAACAAAGATAAGAGTAAGGTTATGGTTGTGAGTGAGGGCAGTCTTCGGTGTGAAGTTGTGTTAGATGGTGAGCAGCTGGAACAAGTGTCTGAGTTTAAATATTTAGGATATATGTTGGATGAAAAGGGAACGGATGATGTTGAGTGTAGTAAGGAAAGTTGTGAATGGCAGGAAGGTGGCTGGTGCAATTAAATCATTGGTGGATGTAAGGACTAAGTCTTGAGTGCGCTAATGTCTTACATGAGGGTATGTTGTTACCTGTGTTAATGTATAGTTGTGGGACTATGGTCTGGAATAAGAGGTATAGATCTTAAGTTCAACGTGTTTGGTGTGAGAAGAATTGATAAAATGAGGAATGAACGTATTAGAGAGTTGTGTGGTGTGAAGAAAGGGATAAATGAGAGAATAAATAAAAGTACGTTGAGATGATTTGGTCATGTGGAAAGGATGAATGATAGTCGGTTGGTAAGCGATGTATAGTGGTGAGTGTGTTTGGAATCGACCGGCTGGGAGACCGAAGAAAAAGTGGATTGAGTCAGTAAAGGGGTGGCTGGATGAGAGAAGTGTGAGTGGCCGAGGCGAGTACAAAGGTGCATGATAGGAGAGAATGGCAGGGTTTTGTGAGGGGGTATGGTTGTGGCCCACCTGGGCCAGGGGATGAACCCTACACTAGATGATATGCCATAGTGAGAGTCCGTCGCGGTCCCGTGAAGCTCTAGGGTGGATTTTCTGAGTTCTCACTAATAGGTATAGAGGGGGCGGTAAGGCTGGGCTTTCTTTTCGACTTGTCATATTCTTCTACTACTTCTCTTTTCCGATGCATGTCACGCTCCTTTTTTTGGGGGGGAACGCGGATGGCTTAGTGGATAAAGCTCCCGGTCATTGTTAGCATCAGCGACGCGGAGTCCAATGTTCGAATCCCGCTGTTGGAGAGTAAAATCTCCTTTGACTCATTCATTTAAAATGGGGACCAGGCCTTTGAGTACTCAGCAATTATGGGATGAGAAAACCGGGTTTTAAAAACTACGCTTGAAACGTTCTTTTGGGAACGTGGATGGCTTTAAGCGGATAAAGCCTCCCGGTCATTGTTACTCAGCGACGTGGAGTCCAATGTTCGAATCCCGCTGATGGAGAGTAAAATCTCCTTTGACTCATTCATTTGGGAAAAAATGGAAGATGATAATATATATATATATATATATATATATATATATATATATATATATATATATATATATATATATATATATATATATATTTTCATTTTTATATATTATGTTATATATATATATATATATATATATATATATATATATATATATATATATATATATATATATATATATATATATATATATAGCAGTATATATATATATATATATATATATATATATATATATATATATATATATATATATATATATATATATATATAAAAATATATATATATATATATATATATATATATATATATATATATATAATAAATACATTTTTACATATATAATTCATTAACTTTTATTCTCATTTTGATATGTCTGTTATTCTAAGGATTACAAGGTTTGTACCTTTTATTTTTTGTAACATTCGGCTTTCCCCTAAGTTATATCGTAAAAATAACTGTGAAGTGAATGCTTTACTGTGTCAACCTTTTCAGGAAACCCCCAGTTCACTTGTTTTCAATAATGTGACATTTTTTTTTATTATTATTAAAAAATTAGAATTGCGTTCTCTAAATTCAATTAATCCGTTTTTTTTTGTTTGTTTTTTTTTTTGTTTTTTTTATAAATTGAATAGATAGCGTTGATTTTTTTTTTCATGAGCTAACGGTATAGAAATTTTCTATGATCCGCG
Organism: Trachelipus rathkii; assembly: GCA_015478945.1. Lineage (NCBI taxonomy): Eukaryota > Metazoa > Arthropoda > Malacostraca > Isopoda > Trachelipodidae > Trachelipus > Trachelipus rathkii. Next base: position 14,037 of record JABUQX010107290.1, read on the forward strand.
AAGCATCGAAAAGAACGTTTTGAAAGATTGGATAGAGAAATTGTAATGGAACTCATAGAATCGCACATGGGGGAACTTAGTGATAATGATCTCGGATATGTAAAATACCAAAAAGCTTATAAAGCTAAAGGTGATGATGAGACTTGCATTTCGTTAAAAGAAATCTCACAAAGAATTCTGCGAAATTCTTGAGAAAATAGAAATTTTAAACATAATGCTTTGATATTGATCCGAATATGGGGTGTAACAGCCAAATTTGCCGCAATTTCGAATCAGCCGTGCGACCATATCGGGAAATTAACAAACGAAGAAAATCACATACTACGCTCAATATGGTTTTCATTAAAAAATAAGTTTTTTTAATTTTGTTAAGCAATAAAAGGAAATTAATTTGTTTCTTATATTTTGTATAGCAATAAACGAAAGTGAAAGTAAAAATAATGTTTCTTTGTTCAACTTTAGGTTTAATTACATTATTCCTCAGGTTTTTAAAAGTCCGATTAGCGCTTACCTTTTTTGAAAAAAATTTACCCGCATTAATCGGTATTTCTGTTTAACATACTCATTTAGTTATTTCAGGTTCTTAATGTAATCTCCTTGTCTTTTTGGTTTTATTATGGGGAAATCATTAAGATGACGTTCTCATGTAACGCTGTGGTGACCTTGTATAAATAACTAAATTGTAATAATCTCTAATAACAAGCATAACTATTTACATTGAAATTTTTTACAATCTTCTTTTTCCTTATACCTCTTGGAAACTTTCTTTACTTACAGGGTCATTATATTCTCCTTTTAAAAACTGCCCCTTTTCTTATATTTTTTTTTTTTACTTAAAATACAGCCGCCACCCAAGCCACGGCCATTATTTCAGGATTGAAAATAAGAACTCGCCTGTTTATATTTTGTTGTTTTTATAATTTGAGAAAAATAAGTTGGATTAATAATAAAATTTATTAAATATTCACTTTATTACATAATATTTAGGTTAACATTTACCATTGCCACGTTGATTTTGCCCTTGTGGTTGCTGAGATAAGAAAGATCCGATTCTTAAAGGTATTAAAACATAATTATATATAAAACTCTATATCAAATAAATTAAATTAAAAATATGAAAACATTTATTCCTTTAAAATATTACAGTAATTCTCCTTTTTGTTACTTTATAACGACTAATAATAAATAAGTCAAATTATAATTCACTTTATAATTAATTCTTTGTAAACTTTGATGAGTTTTAGCGTCTTTTCAACTCTGGTTGCTTCTAAGTTTATTCCATGCGAGACAAAATTTTGTAGATCTAAGTTGACCCTGAGCCTGCAGGATAGTGATGAATTGTCACAAAAACTCACAAATTACTCCCCTATGGAAGCCTATTATCTAATATCATTTTACATTTCTTTTTACAAGCTTTCACCAGCTGGAAAGACTCGCCAGTAGGGATGTACCGATAGTATCGGTATCGGCAGTATCGTCCATTTTTTTTTTGGTATCGGTATTGGTTAATATGGCCGATACTTCTTACTTTTTGGGTGAAGAATTATGAGAAACTTTTAGATTCAATAATAAATCTAGTTTCGATATATAAAAGGTTCTAATAAGGAATTCCTTAAGCTAGCTGAAACCCCACAAGAATGGCATCTCCGACGGTGAACCACTTCTAGAATGCATTTAAATAGTATAACCGAGGAGCTTGCTCGCGTGACAAAAAAAAAGGATTAACAGAAGTGGAAGCCGCCTTATCAGCAACCCCTGGCAACAGCACTGATAGTGACGATGGTGGCTTTTCAGCAAATAAACCTACTGACGATGGTGGCTTTTCAGCAAATAAACCTACTGAAGATGAAGAGGATTTGGATATGTTAGACTTTGATAAGTTCATGGCCGAAATTGCATTGACATCTCATTCACCTTCAAAGGAATCACACCAAGGAACCTCATCGAAAAAAACTGAAGAGACAGTCATCAAGGAGCAAAGATAATTCAAATTTGCAATCTGTGAAAGAGGAGATGAGGCTCTACGAAAACATGGAGATGCTGCCTACAGAAGAGAATCCTTTCATGTGGTGGCATGAAAATGCGCCAAGGTTTCCATTATTATCAGTGATTGCAAGCAAATATTTATCGGCCCCTCCCTCATCAGTCGAAAGCGAGGGTATTTTTAGTGTAGGTGGGAATGTAAACACACCCCAAAAAGGAACAGACTCTTGCCAGATACTAGTAAAAGCTTAATGATTTTGCATCACAATTTGAGTATTGAATGATATCCATCTTTATCTTAAAGTAGTTTATTATTATTATGTCAGGTTTGAATAATAGCGTTTTTTTTTATTTTGTCTTTTCAGCTGATTAGTTGAGGTCTTTTCTTTCATTATTTTTATTCTTTATATTGTAGCTAGTTAAAGAATCTTCTTGTAAATTGTAATCATGTTAAAACATAAAAGCTAGTAGCTAAACTTTGTTAATACTTACTGAAAAATGGAAATGGAATATTTTTTGAATAAACACAAACCTAAAAAATTTATTAATATTATATTTGCATTTTTTATTCCTTAAAGATACTATTTTAATTTAGAAAATAAATATACCTGGGCACAACCAAATATGAAATAAATGACTAAGTATTAGTTGTACAGGGAATTCAATCCTGAGTTGCCTAGCAGTACACAAATGTGCTATCTTATTACTGTGTATTTATTATATTAATTAAAGTATCGGTATTGGCACCTTTAAAAATAGAGTATCGGTATCAACCTCTTTTCTGGTATCGGTACGTCTCTACTCGTCAGTAATATTTTTTTCAAACATGAACGGAAAAACCTCTAATCCTTCATCTATAAGTTGTATTGGAAACAGAAAGCTCAACGTAGACAAGATGAGCTGCCTCTCCAAAGTCTTAAATTTTAGAGTTTGTGTTTTCCGGATTTACTGAAATTTAATTAAGAAAATTATTTGTAATACAATTTTAAAAATTTATAGGACATCATAACAAACTTAGGAAGTGGTTCTATGATTACTTTCCAGAGCTTGATTCGTATATTGTTAGTTGGGTAATGTGAATCACATTAACTGTGAAATTGCTGTTGTACCAGAAGAGTCTGCAGCTCTGTCAGATGCACTTAAACTTCTCTTCAACGTATTAAATTTCAGAACAAGCAGATGTCATTATTTTTTTTTTTTTGATATCGAAAGCAACAAAGTCTCAAAATTGCTAACAAGAATTGTCCATTCTAAAATAGGTTGAACTCCAAAGACGATATCTAAATTGCTCTGATATCAAGTACCCCTAAAGTACATCGCTATTTCTTTATAATCTGAAGTTCAAATGTTCTCAATTAAATTCTTTTGTTCCATAATATTTTTATTAATTTTGTATGTTACTACTTTCATATTTTATATAGTTTATTTTTCATTTTATTATGCTAATTTTGTGTTTTATTTTTAAAGTTGATTTCGGAAGTGTAATGCATGTTTTTTTTGGCTTGGATGACTGTATGCTCAATACAAATGGATCAATGAACTAATAAGAAATTTAGTGTTCTTATTGTTTTCCGGGTTTAATGGAATTTAATGAAAAAAATATTTGTATACCATATGCTAAAATTTTAAAAGCATTTAGTTTGTTTTCCAGTACTTTCAAGTTTAGATGTAATATTAATCTTTTTGCACAAATATATTATGGGGTAATGCCAAAGAAAGTTACGACACCAAAGGTTTAGACCACACGTAATAAATATACTTAGGTCAGTAAAACGATAGTTTTAAAATGCAATTCTCATATTAGGTGTCCAAAGATTTGAAGTGCAGCATAAAAGTATTTTCAGTAAATTTTTTAATGGATTTCAAAAAGTATACGTTTTAAAAAAATATATATTTTTTTTTTGCAAACCCTGCTGTCTGCTGTATTTAGCCTGTCTTCAGGTTTCATATCGCATTCAGTTTATCTTTTTCAAAAGGAAGACATGATTTGTATCCAATGAAACTTTGATTGTCGAATTTGAAGTAATGTTTCATTTTCTTTTCTTTTTTGAGTAAATTAGGAAGCACTTTAAAAAAGTGCAGTTTTTCTTCAGTAATTATTTCTTATAATAACATTAACGCTCTTTTATTTTTCTTATTATTTCTTACCTTATTTTCAAAAATAATTAATATAGCTAGTTTTGTCATTCTATTAAGCGGCATTGCTTTTAATATAAAGAAGATATTACTTTAAGTGAACGTACAGGAAACAAAAGTAATAAAAAAAACTTCCTTTTAACGTGCTTTATCCCCTTCTCAGAGGGTAGCACGGGGGGACTACAGGAAATCGAACTTTAAGGCAGGCTATTCCAAGCCTGTCGCCACCACGTGTTCGCAACCTAGTTTTAATTCTTGCCCCCAGGAAGATAAAAATCAGACTGCTTGAACCAGCGTCCTCTCGCATGAGTAATACTAATAAAAATTTTAAATAATGTCTTCATAGGCAAAGGATATAATCATATTTCAAATTTAAGACGATTCAAAGGAGTATGAAAAGCTTGTATTTCACTCAATCATAAACAATTACATATCTTACAATTTTTTTTTTACATACACATTGACCATTAGTTTGGGGAGTACGACATCTGTGAGGTAAAAGTTGAAGGATTTCATAGTTTTCATTAACGTCTTCATTATTTGTGTTGGCATCATTTTTGTTTTTTTCTAAATATTTTTTTAATGAATTTTCTTCAATAAAAGTAAAGATAACTTTGGTGCCTCCTAGGAATGAGTGAGATAGTGACTTTTTTAATATTGTTACAGCCTCGATTGGATTTATTATTGTCATAGGCCGAAGAATCCTCTAGTCATAGCTTTCTCTTAGCTGTTTCGTATTTCTGTACATTCATTTTAGAGTTTTAAATTGTGTAGCGGTGTGTATTGAAAAGAAACTAATTTACTTATGTGAAATTTGGCTACCTGTGGGGCCATTTGAATTACCTTTTTCAGTTAATGGCTACATTTCATAATTTTATTTATTCTTAGATCTATATATTTGTTGTTTAATGTAGCAGTTGTTACTTGCAGTATAAAGATCCAAGGTCGTTAAAGTCCGTTAGATGAACTATCGCGTAGGAAAATATTCAAGACACCATAATTCGCACTAGGAGTGTTTCGCAATTGTTCCTATAATTATATTTTCCAAATTGTTAGAAACAAAAAATATTCCTTTCATATTTTTCTATTTGTAGCTTCGTTAGATGTTTTCAAAATATTAGTTTGTCTTTTATATTCCAATTTCACCTGCAAAAATCATTCTATTCAGTAATTCTTTTTGAGCGTTCTCCATTATTTAGCATTCTTTAATCTTTTGAAATCTTTATCTTTCACTAACCATGAGTTTTAGCTCTGTACTCTATAAGTCCTATTGGGAAGATGCGTTTGAAACAATTTAAATTTGAGAATATTTTGTTTCGCAGCTAAAATTCTCAACTCTTGTCAATAGGTTTGCGATGAGATTTTGTTGGAAGTAGTTGATATCGATTATTAAAGAGAATTCTGGCGGTAATTTAATAGTCATCAGACTTTAAGAACATCTGTAACCCAAGAATAAGCTCCTTTAAGATAATGGTCACCCTCGCAAACAATTTCTGATTAACCGTTATTGCTCCAGGTGTAAAAGTGACCAGTTTTTCATGAATGTTGTATAGCAGAGTGGTTAGGACTTCTGTTTTGCAGCGAAGCAAAACATAATTCAAGCAAGGTAATGGCGTACTACATCCAAGAGAACGAAGAGAAAAAACTCCCACAGGGGATTTGATTAAATTGTTTCAGCAGTAAAGTTTTTTTTTGTGCATCGCTTACTAAAATACCAGGGGAATCGAAATTTAATGCTCTCTATGCGAGGCAAGTATGAATGCAAAACCCTCCTCTTCGAAAGTGAAGGCGCTCCTAATTTTAAAAAAATAAATTCATTATTGCGGATCACGAATGTTTCTGAAATAAGCGCTTTAAGCACCAGCAACATTAAAGCCTTAAGGAAATTTTCTGTATACCTATTAAGGTCAATTCTAAAGTATATGTGTGTTCTGGTACACTTTATTCAATTACAAATAATGTTCATCCCATCGAAAATCGTCATACTTTTGACTATGGTGACTGACAGAAAATAATTTTGAGGGGTTCACTGAACGGGCCTGAAAATCGTTGAGAACTATTCTAGACTCTCTAGAACGGCTTTCAAATTAAATCTACCATCTTAATACCTTTTAAAGATAAAGCACATTTCGAGTTCGGGTATGCTTTGTTCAATTAGCATATAGCGTCTTTCCTACTGAAATCATGGCGTGTTAATAACAGAATAATTGTGTTGGGCTTACTTAAACAGTCTGTAAATTTAGAAATATTCTCTCAAGCTACTGTTGTCTTCACCATAAAAAAAAATCATAGAAATGAATATGGAGCGTGTTGGGCTGCTTTACCTTATGTTTCACTTTTTTTTTTTTTTTTGTAAGCAACGAATTTTTAAAAGCCTGAGAAACATTGGTCTAAATAAATTACAGATTTTAATGTTAAAAAACCTTATTTCACTAGTGGCATCGAAAATTTTAGTTTTTATAGTATTTAAGAGTATTCATTTGTTAAATTATATAGTCTAAATCACAATTAATCAAACCAAGTTTTTTTTCATCCATAACAAATTTGGATTAGGGTCTGAAAAGTTGAGGCTCATAAGAAACTTGGCTTTCCTTCACAATGGGACAAATTAGCAGTAGGAGCCCACTACCCTACCATCAAATTAAAAGGGAAAATTAGTCGTATATACTTTCCTACTTGGTAGCCCCCGCTCCCCTCCTACGAGAAACAGGCGATCTTCGAGATATTGTACCACCACAGAAGGACCCACAGATCCGTCAGAAAGATTGCGTTAAAACTATTTCTTATGTCCGTCCGATCCTAGCAGTCCAGCAAGAGATGTTTTGTATCGTCATTTGTCAGAGAGGGTTGTCTTTGACAGTAAAGGGAGGGAGCATTATGAATTTTATATTTATATTCCTAAAGGAAGGGATGGTGCCCAGAGCATAAGCGGAACAGCATGGTTAAACTTAACAGCTCTATGGTATTACTACTCTATTACCACGACATTTATTAATGGCTCTGGCATCTTCTCTCATTTTCATTATAAATCATGTTGGTCTAATTAGCAACGTTAGTTCCCAGATTTAGTGATGCAAGAAATTTATTAACTGCTTGTTTACTGGTTTAAACCTCTTGCAACACTAACTCTATATATATAAAGTATTTGCACTTCTTTTAAACCATTAAAATTAATTTTAATTATAAAACAGAATCAAAGGACTAATACTTTACTCAATGGTGTGAATCCTTTATTATAGCTAAGTCTATCACATAAAACTGAAATAATAGAATATACTAAAACACCAAATTTTTCATGGTAAGGCCATAATATTTTTTTTTTTTTTTAAGAACTTCATAAAACTTAATTTTTATAGATTAACAGTTTCTAATGACCCTGATAATGAATTTTATCTCAATACCAATAACAACGTGTGCAGTCTACCGTTTTAAATAATAATAATAATAATTATAATATTAACCTACTACTATTAATTATTACAAATGATGATGACGATGATGAATGAAATGATGATGAATGATTGAAGATGACAAAGAATGAAATAAGTAATCATTACTTTTACAAACTGAAAAAAAGGAGAGGGTCGTTAACAATCTTACCTAAGCTTGAGTTTTATGAGGAAAATTAAAACCCTGTACAATACAGGAAAGGCGACTTATCCATTAATGCAATAGTTTCCTCAAACATCTTTTTAATAAAAGTAAAGTAAAATAAAAAAAAGTTATCCCTATCTAAAAAAAATAAAAATTATTAAGATATATCGAATAATACGGTACCTCATTTCAAAAATTTTTATTTCATATATATGTATATAAATATTAACAAAAAAAAGAATATTGTGGAAGAGTTTTCTCACAAAATCCATTTCTCCTCTACTACACCTACCTAAGTTTATATAATATATATAGATTATATATATATTATATAAAGAAATGCGACAAGTATGCATGTGCAAGTGATGTGAATGTAGCCCTGAAGTCAGTCGCAAGACAATGATGATGACAATATATAATAATATTTAATATATAATAATATTTAATATTATAATAATAATAATCCGGTATACATCCAAGCAACTTTACAATCACTATATTTCTTACAAGTGTAATATATAAATAATTAAATTCTTACGCAAATTATATAAAGTATATCGGATAACATAAGAAGGAATCAAAGTAGTAGTAGTAGTATTAATAATTATCATAATTATTTCATTGTAAGAAGCAGAAATAATAATAATAATTCCAGAGAAAGCGAACTGACTTAATAATAATAATAATAATAATAAATAAATAAATAAATAAAATCAATAAATAGTAATTATAATTTTATCAACATTCACTATTTTTTTAATTTTTAAAAGTTCTTTATTTGCACTTCCATAGACACACAGTCATACTTTTTTTATTTATATATATTATATATATAAATTGGCCGAGCGCCTTACATGAACAGGCACTGTTAGAAAAAAAATGGGAGCTCAAATGACTGGAGATAAAGTTCCAACAAACCCCGCCCACATAAAAAATAATTAATATATATATATATATATATATATATATATATATATATTATATACTATATATAATATATATAATTTACTGTGTATTTATTATATGTATTATAATTATATATAATATATATATATATTATATATATATATATAGTATTATATATATATTAGTATATATATATATATATATATTATAATATTATATTATATATATATATATTATATATAATTATATATAATATTATATAAAGCTAGAGGTTGGTTTTGAACTTTTTGTGTGTATTATAAACACTGCATTGATAAGTTTTCCTTGGTTATATATATATATATATACTATATATATATATATATATATATATTTAATATATATATATATAATATATATATAAACAAAAAAAAAACATATATATATAATATATATATAATATATATTATATATATATTATATTGGAATAGTAGGATCTAAAACCGATACTATGACCAATTAAAAAACTTATCTATGATTACAGTACTGGTGCACCTTTCCATGGTAGCAAAAATAATAAAAGAATATAGAGAAAAATAAAAAAAAAGGACAGGGTAAATAATAATAATATAATAATAATAATAAGCCATGGAATGTATGAAAGAGAAGAATATCCTTTGGTAAAATAAATATCTATGTATAACGAGGAAAACCTACAAAGCAGTTATTATACAGTCAAGGAGCACTTTCTTCTTTTAATTTATTATCTAATATATTTTTCTCTTACAAATTAAGTTCAATAGAAAAAATTTCTCTTCTTTCATTTAAATGAAAGCACAAGTCACACTCAAAGCACTATTCATCTAGTTTGAGCTTTTTAGCCGAAGGTTCTTCCAGATTGGAGTTAGAGTGGTCGTCGTGTTCGGAGGGTGCTTCGCAACTCTCAGAAGGACCTTCGCTAGCCTGTTCTGATGGGGCCTCTGACGGAGCCTCAGAAGGAGCTTCAGACACGGCCATAGAATCGTTCGTATCCTCACAAGCTGAAAAAAGACTCGCCCTACTATCCTCTGGGTCTGATGTGCCATTTGTGTTAACAGTATTAATAATCTCCGTGTTGGACGTCAAATTTTCCTTATTAGCCGTCGAATCCATTGAGTCTGTGTTCTCTTCCGCTACAGAATTTCCCTAAAAAAAAAAAAAATTAATAATAATAATACTAATTGAAAAGCTAAGTATTACGATCGTCTCAATTATAGCAGTATACTTTTAATATCTAAATTTTTTCTCATTTGAAGAGTTTATATATATATATATATATATTTTTATTTTTATTTTTATTTATTTTACCACGACAATCGGGGGAAAGGTTACTATTTTATGTTTTTCCCGACCAGTGGGCCCATACAAAGTGGAAAGGTGCACAGTTATCAGGGTGATAGTAACCCCAGCCTCAGTCTGAACCAAGTCAAGATATTCCAGCCATCAGTGGGCATGGCTAGGCTCTGGACTCACAGACCTACTGTGCGTGAGGCGAAGAGGAATGTAGGTGTCTGTATGTGTATTAAAGGTTGTACCGTTGTATGTGTTTGGCTTTTATGATGACTTGAAATTCAATTGAGATTAGTGTAATACACTATGCCGTAAACTGTAATGAATTACAGAAAATCTCCTACAAACGGCAATTTTTCGTGTCCGTCCTGGTGACTAGTCGAAAGTACAATCCGTTTGACGAAGACTCGAACTCACGACGCGACTGAGGCGTGCACACGCATATAAAGAAGTTGTGCAGTTATATATATATTATATATATAGTATTATATATATATATATATTATATAATATGATATATATATATATATATATATATATATATATTATATATATATATATATATATCTATTATATATTATAATATATTTAGTGGTGAGTGTGCAGGGAATCGACCGGCAGGGGTACCGAAGAAAAAGTGGATTGAGTCAATAAAGAAATGTCAGGAGAGGAATGGGAGCTTATCAGAGGAGAGATGAAAGTTGCATAATAAAAATGAATGGCGGAGTTCGTGAGGGGGATGGTTTTGGGCGTTGCCCAGGGGATGAACCCTCATTGAGAGATGCCAAGGAAAGGTTCGAAGTTTCGTGATATTTCCTGGGTGGATTTTTTCTGACTGCGCGAGTTATCACTGAAGGGTATAAAGGGGACGGTAAGTGGGGGCTTTCATTTTGACTTGGGGGTTAGGTGCGTAGCATACACCAGAACAGAAAAGTAGAATAAAATGACAAGTCGAAAAGAAAGCCCCCCCCCCCTTTACCCCCTTAAATGAGAACTCGTCGCAGTTAATCAACCCTAAAGGTTTCACGAGACTGCGACGGACCCTCACTGTGGTATCTCATCAATGTGGGGTTCATCCCCTGGGCAAAGTCAACAACCATACCCCCCTCAAAAAACCTCGTCATTTATTCCTGTTATGCACCTTTCTTGTCGTCCCTGCCGAACTCACATTCCTCTCCTTCAGGCATTCCTTTACTAACTCAATCTACTTTTTCTTCGGTCTCTCAACCGGTCAACTCCCAGCACACTCACCAATATATATATATATATATATATATATATATATATATATATATTATATATATATTATATATATAATATATATATATATATATATATATATATATATATATATATTATATATATAATATATATAATATATATATATATATATATATATATATATATATATTATAAATTATATATACTTATAGTATATATATATATATATATATATATATATACTATATATATATATATATATATATATATATATAATTCAGTTGAAACCACAAAATGAATCATCAATGAACTTTTCAAATTGCTTCAACCTTTGCAGCATATTTAATTGTTGTGCCTAAGACACAGTGACTTTTATGAATTTATAAATAAAATTGAAATTAGTGGTTTAGAAGGAAATATTTTTGGTAAACTTTAACATGCTAAATCAAGAGAGCACATCCTACTACTAATTGTTTTCGTAAATTTGTAGCATGTGTATAAAAAAAATGTGCATCATAGGATGATTTTAATAAATAAAAAAAAATTGTGGTACCTATTCCTTTCCATATTAAAGAAATCTTATAAAATTGTGGTTTTGCAAAATGATGTCCAAGTAAATTTAAGATAATATAATGCTGCAAATTATATAAATAAAACAAAAAATTCGGTAAATAATTTGAATAGTAAATTCAGTTGAATTTAGTTAGAATAAAATTTTACCAATAATTTATAACTAAATTCTTCTTTAAAAAAAAAAAATAAATAATTACTTCGGTCAGATCGTATTTCAGCAAAGTATCCTAATATGAGGATTTATGTAATTTAAACCACTATCAAATTTTTTTCTTTTTCTAGAAATTCCATCCTAAGGAACAACTTTTCTCCCACACAAAAAGAGTACAAACCAAAATTAATTTAAATTCCTTAAACTTAAAAACTTAAAAAATATTTAGGATAAATATTCAGGCTATTGCCATTAAAAATCAAACTATGTAAACGTTATAATTTTGTAAAATGCAAAAGAAAATTGACCCAAAAAAAAATTTAGGTGGCAAATTTCAGAAACATGATATTTTTTAAAAGAGATGTGAGGATATGGGAGGAAAATAAACGAACTATTAGCACTATAATTAAATAATAATAATTTTATTTCTCAAAATAGTGCCATTTATACAGGCCGTTGGTTTACTGAAACGTAATTCATAGGTAACCTAAAAAAAAATATAGTTACTTTTTTCCCATGTGATTTCAATATTTTATTTACAGTGTACTTCCAATCTATACAAACAAATTAAATCACCCCATCAGTGGAAAAAAGTAAACCAAGAAAATTAATTTAGCATCATGTGACAAATTCGAACCAAAACAAAAACTATAAGAAACCAAATAATTAATATATTTACTTCCTATTTATCATTGAATAATTTGATACAAGTTATCAGATGAATGAAAATATTTTCGCTTTCTGTTCTTAGCACAAAAGGGACACAGAATTTATTTCTTTTATATGGATTATTCTATGCAAGGATGCTTCATCAAATCATACATTACATTCAACATGGACGTACAGTGGGGAAGGGTTAGGGGGGCAGATCTCCCCCCCCTCCAAAATTTTCAAGAATTTTATATTACTTTTAAAATTTGTTTTTTTGAAGTTAATATAGCAAAATTATGAAAAATTTCCAACCCTCCTTACAAAATTTTTCCCACCCTACGTCTATGCATGATTCAAGATTTCCCTGACATCTTGTCAGGCATTATACAAGAGGCTATAAAACCTAATCTTATATTTATGAAAATAAAACCCGAAAATGTTCATCTCTTAATAATGTATTATTATTATTATTATTATTATTATTATTATTATTATTATTATTATTATTATTATTATTATTATTATTATTATTAAACCCGAAAATTTCCATCTCTTAATAATGTATTATTATTATTATTATTATTATTATTAAACCCGAAAATTTCCATCTCTTAATAATGTATTATTATTATTATTATTACGAAAAAGTCCCCTCAGAAGCTCATTTCTCGTCAATGTATTTTTTTTATATTAAATTGCGATTTTTAATAAGTATTATGTAATAATATCATTGACAGAATAAAGTATTTTTTATTTTATTATTATTATTATTATTATTATTATTATTATTATTATTATTATTATTATTATTATTATTATTATTATTATTATTATTATTATTATTATTATTCTTCTAAATAATTCTTTATTTTCAGAAGAAAATTTATTAAGGACTATTCTAGAATAAAAAGAAGTGAAACTGTTAAAGCCTTTAATATTGTACCAATATTTCGCCTATATATTTCAGGCATGATAACGGTTAACTAACTATTTATAATGCAGTTTAAAAAAATAAATTTTTAAATATAAAAAATCTAAAATTATTTTACATTAATTGTGAAATTTAAAAAAATAATTTCGTTGAAAATTCAAAAAGCTTACATTATTTTGCAAATACAGCTATTATCATGGATACTAGATGTACCTGCAAAACACTCGAATATTCAAAAAACATTCCAGCATTCATTCATTTCATTAAACTTCACATTGATGTCTGGCTTAAGTTTTTAATAAAAAGAGATTCTGCTATACGAAGGTAGTTGAAATTACCAACTTGAAATAAGATTTTAAAGCAACTAGCATTTTCAACTGTAGGAGGGGATGTGTGGTCTGTCGTGTAATCGTGTAATGCTCCCATATTTTACTGGGTTTATACCAGTGTTGCATCATTCGGGTTTTTAAAGTGTTAGTTGTGTATCCCACATAAGAGGAATTACATCTTACTTATTTGCAAGCAAACTGATACACAACATAACTTCTGTAATGCTCCGAACAATGACCACGGGTACTAAAATATGAGGACACTCGTCTCGGTGTGTAGTAGCTTCTTACATTTACGCTATTACATTATTATTATTGCAAGACTTAAGGAATACTTACGTTTTTCTTCTGAGAATCTGTATCTTCCTGAGGTCCCCCACCATTCTCGGCAACTTGTGTGGGAGGATCAGATGGGCTCTTCCCTTCAGGCATGCCATCCAAAAGATCTTTCTTAAGCTCTGATACAACAAAGTGAGCCCATAACGCTTGTTCAACTTTATGACAGTTAAATGTAGGACAGCCTAATAACAATAATAATAATAATAATAATAATAATAATAATAATAATAATAATAATAATAATAATAATAATAATAATAATAATAATAATTTAATTAATTTCGAAGTTTATCCATATTTCTCTGTTACAATTCGTTCATTTAAAAGGTGAGGAACTATACAAACCAATCTCTACTTTTGTTTACCAAATTACAATACAAAAATTTGATGAATCTAAATAAAATATGCCGAGCTGCATAGTGTAAAAAAAAATGTATTTTCAATAAATTCGTTTTCACAAATAACTAACAACAGGTTTCCCTTTTAACCATAACGTCTCCAAAAAACAAAAAAAAAATCCCAAGTTTTTCTAAAAACTGAAAAGAAATTTTAACAAAATTGTATCATTAACTATGTTACATATTTTATAATTTTGCAAAAGTAAACTAAATTACTGTAACTTTTTTTTTTCCTGTCTGTCAAGCTTTTTTTTCATTTTGCACATTTCTCAAAACTTCTATTCTAAATTTTCCAGTCTGAACAATTTCATTTTTCATCACTTTTCCTGTTTAAGTTAGGCCCTGCATAATTTATTAGGATTATATGTGTATCACAGCAATTGTAATATTCAATCCACTAAATTCTTTACAGGAACCTTCTCCTTTCATTAACCTTAATTATGAAAAACTACAAAAGTCGTATATCATGCCTCAGCGCTTCCAAACTAATATATACCCTTTCCTCTCTCCCTTTCCTTTTTATCTTCGATTATATATATATATATATATATATATATATATATATATATATATATATATATATGTAGGGTGTGATATATATATATATAATATATATCTATATATATATATATCTTTTTTTCTTTTTATTTATATATTATTATATATATATAATTATATATATATATATATATATCACCTCTCCCCAAGACTGGGGGTAAGGTGCGATACATGTACTGGAAGCAAAAAAGTAGAAGAATATGACGTAAGTCGAAAAGAAAGCCCAGCCTTACCGCCCCCTTTATACCTTTAAGTAAGAACTCGCCGCAGTCAGAAAAATTCACCCTAGAGCTTCAAGGGACCGCGACGGACCCTCACTATGGCGTCTCGTCAATATAGGGTTCATCCCTTGGCCCAGGTGGGCCACAACAATACCCCCTAACAAAATCTGAAGAGAGTTTGAGAGGATTGGTAGAGGGGGTTTGGCAGGGTGTGTAAAAGGAAGGGTATGAAAGCAAATGTAGATAAGAGTAAGGTTATGGTAGTGAGTGAGGAGAACCCGCGGTGTGAAGTTATGTTAGATGGTGAGCAAATGGAACAAGTGTCGGAGCTTAAATATTTGGGATATATATTGAATGAAAAGGGAACGGTGATGCAGAGTGTAGCAGGAAAGTCATGAATGGCAGGAAGGTGACTGGTGCAATTAAATCGTTGGTGGATGTAAAGGGACAAAGTCTTGAGTGCGCTAGGGTTTTGCATGAGGGTATGTTGTTACCTGTGTTAATGTATAGAAGAGAAACTATGGACGGAATAAGAGGTATAGATCTAAGGTAAAATGGTTGGTGAAGAACTTAGGGGCAAGTTAGGTGTGAGAAAAATTGATAAAATGAGGAGTGAACGCATTAGAGAGTTGTGTGGTGTGAAGAAAGGGGTAAATGAGAGAATAAACTAGAGTATATTGAGATGGTTTGGTCGTATGGAAAGAATGGATGTTAGTCAGTTGGTTAAGCGGATGTGTGTGTGCTGAAAATCGAATGGCTGGGAGACCGAAGAAAAAGTGGATTGAGTCAGTAAAATAATGCTTGAAGGAGAGGAATGAGAGTTTGGCAGAGGCGAGAAGAAAGGTTCATAATAGGAGTGAATGGCAGGGTTTTGTGAGGGGGTATGGATGTGGACCTGGGGATAAACCCTACATTGACGAAATACCACAGTGAGAGTCCGTCGCAGTTTCGTGAAGCCCTAGGGTGGATATTTTTTCTGACTGCGATGAGTTCTCACTTAAGGGTATGGATGGGACTATGTAGGGGGAGTGGGGAGCTTTCTTTTCGACTGACTTCATGCTTTACTACTTTTATTTTCGGTGAATGCTGCCCATCTCACCGCCAATCTGGGGCGAGGTGGTAGATGAGATATATATATATATATATATATAATATATATATATATATATGATAAATATATATATATATATATATATATATATTATATTAATATACTTTATATATATATATATTATAATATATATATCCCGTAATATGCTCACCTTGTTTGTGGTTGGGGGGCTCTCTGGGATGCGTGGGCGGGGATATACGGGTAATACCCCCCGCCCTTCAGCGTCCTAGAGCGAAGCAGCGTTTTTTTTTTTTTTTTTTTTTTTTTTTTTTTTTTTTTTTTTTTTTTTTTTTTTTTTTTTTTTTTTTTAAATTCCACCCACAAGCCTTTAATTTTTGTATAAGGTTACCCTCTCCTTTTCCATCAGCAGCCCTTGGGCTATCTGTTGCTCTTCGCGACGGGTTTAACACCCGTTCGAGCGCCACTTCCTGTCCGCCCCTCAATTTGCACGATGTCGGTTCAACCACACTTCCTCCCCGTGATGAGGGTACAGTTAAACCGGTCATTTATGCTCACTATAGACCGGCGCGCTAATTGTAGGGAACTGAGCCTTGCTACCACTGAGGGTGTGTTCTGCATTGGTGTAAAACTCGGACTTTACGCGAAGACATAGGTGCCGTGTGTACACGGGTGGGAAACCCGTAAGTTGGGGGATCTTCCGATGGCCACATCCACTAGCCACCGTCTACGGGTGGGGTCCGGGTGGTTATACAGCTTCCTTGACATTCACCTGCTTTTTTTTGAGGGATTCTTCCTTATGAAATATTTGTTTTTCAGGACATAGAGGTTATTTGCTTTTATGTCTCATTTGCTTTATGGCTTAATAGTGCTCAATTCATGTGACGAAAGCTTGTTGGTTAAATGCTTATATGGAACAGCTTAAAAGATAAAAACGTTTAAATAAAGGTGAGCTGAACCATCTGCCGGCTTCCCAGCCTGGCCCTACCAGGTCCTACTAACTTTAGACTGTACCTATATTTGCTTTCTTCTTCTACTACTCTGAGGGTCTTTCCGCAAAATTTCATCGATTGTCGAACAGCAAAAACACTCAAGGTCCCCCACGCCCGGGAATCCCGTAAAGGTGCCCGTAATAGTCGTACTCATTCGTTTACTCCATACGCTGCACCCCTCCAGGAATGTCCAGACATGTCATTTCCGATGTATTACATATTGCGATCCACTACTCCAAAGTTCTTACTGAGCAAAGAACACTCTCAGTAGGGCACTCGAAAAAGCCCCAGGAGTTGAAGACCCTCAATCACATTGATGAGGAATGGGTTCATTTTCGTAAAAGCTGCTAACCGAAATCAAAGTTCCATCTGTGCATCCTTTAACGTTCTTTTGGAGAGTTCTATTATTTTACTCTGATGACATATAGAAACACATTAAGGGACTATTTATTGTCCTCGTCAGAGAGACGAAGACACAGCTGTCATTCTGGAAGACTCCAACAGAGAAGATTTTCCGTCACAAACATTTTTATAGATTCCCCTCGCCGGGATAACTCCTGACAAACAAACGCAAACCCAGTTTATACTGACCTGGGTAGTATTATCCACTACAAAGGTAAAAATAGGTTTCACAAGTACAGTGTTCGCACGTTTATCCTCGACCCAGACGTTGTTTCAAATGTCAACGGTTTGGTCATCCCCGAAAATACTGTGGGGACAGGAAGACATATGCCCATCTGCGGAGAATTATTTCACACTACATGTGAAAATACCCTTAACTGCAGAAACTGTAAAGGACCCACAGTGCTTCCTCTTTCAAATTCCCGTCTTAACTGTTTGAACAGGAGGTTTTTAGAGCTATTGTACATACATAAATTTGAGGGCAGGAGAGATGCTTTACCGCCAGCTCAACGAAAAGATATAGACAAATCAAAATCAACACTTCGCCACAATTACAAACTCGGCCCGCCTTCACGTGTTAATGCCGTCCAAACGAACAACCTCTCTAATAGAATCTCTCTAATTCCGTTGAACTCAGGCAAGTACTGCAACAGTCTACGCTGTACTGCCACACTACTACTTCTCAAAGGAGCTACAAAAGCAGCTTGATTCAATCTCCGTCCAAAAAGCTATCATCAAAAAGCCTATCCTGAGCATTAACTCTCAAACAAGCTACAATGAAACTAGATAGCTCATCAATCACAAAATTTTGGAAAAAACTTCCTGCAAAGACAACCACTGCCATAACTCACGAATGGTTCACCAAAATTATGCAAGAGGACGGTCTCTTTTGTCCCTTAATTCGCCTCCTATTACTAAAACCCCTAGTAAAGATGTCTTAAAACACACAGAAATAATCACCAAGTAAAGATTATTCGCTAAAATATAGAGCAACCGATTCTTAAACAATAACACAGTAACCCCAGATGTAAAAAACGCAACTCAGAAGAGCCTCGCCATAAGTCTACTTCTGAGACCAAAGCAAAGGCTTCAAAAGACTGTGCCCAGTAATCCCAACTAATGAACAACTCACCAAACAATCATCTAATAGTCTACAAGACGTTTTAGTCTTCTGATTCTTCTCATAAATTCTTTCTCCGAGTTTCTTTATCAGCCTCTTATGGGATTCTATATCCTAGAGATGATTGGTATAAGCTCCCAAAGGAGCTTGATGCGAACGAGACGCCCATTCTCTTCTAATGCTTCCTGCACTTCGAGAAAAGTGAATGGAAAACTGTCAACGTAAACGTGCAAACGCTCTAAACGTTCCTGGGCTGATGGAGGCATGAAGAATGGAAGGCCAGAAAGTTGCCCATTGCTCCAATCAACTACCAATCCCCAAATCCTCATGACGAAGTACTGGAAAATTCTCCAGAATTAGACCTTGCCAATCATCGAATACCATATTGGAAATCGATGTCGTAACCCAAACACATTCTCAAAAAGACACCCTTCCTGGATACACTTCTTCCGCATTTTTTCATGGAAACAACTCCATGCCTCCCACTTTCTGATCTGCTTGCAAGCGGATTCCTGAAACTGCTCTCACTATAAATCATCGAGCTATCTTACGAAGGCTCTCTAATTCAACAACCAACCACATAACAAGTTGATTCGGTTGAATTCAACTTATCTCTCATTCATGGTGAAGCCCCTCCACCAAATACCATCGAAAACTCTCCCTCAAAACCAGTCGTACAACTCTGGTGTATGACTACCCTCTCCCCCCAGGTTTTATTCTCCCTCCTCGCCGAGACCCACGTCTCAACTTTCCTCTCCATCCGAACCCACCTCTAACAT
The DNA here is from genome assembly GCA_015478945.1 of Trachelipus rathkii. Lineage (NCBI taxonomy): Eukaryota > Metazoa > Arthropoda > Malacostraca > Isopoda > Trachelipodidae > Trachelipus > Trachelipus rathkii. The sequence goes on from JABUQX010107290.1 coordinate 33,698, forward strand.
TACCCCAGTCACATGAGCAATTGTTCTAATGCGCCATCATAATATTATCAACTCACCATGACTATTTCCTTCAATGGAATTGTCGTGGTATTACTATAATTTCGAAGAAACTTGTTCAACTAATAAACTATATGTACACCAAAGTGCATATGTTTGCAAGAACTCGACTATATGTCATCGTGACTTCTTCCAACCATCTGAATATCAATCGCCGTTAACTTCTATAGAAAGAGGTGCAAATGATAGGGAGGTGCAAGAATACTCATTCACAAATCTATCCCTACTCTCCCAGTCTCCTCGCAACAACTTCATGCATAGCAGCAGAATTTCACTTATCCCATCGACTTACTATATGTTCAAGTCTACTTGGCTTCCAGTAGTGAATTTACTAAGTGACTTCGGCAGATCTTTCAAAAGCTCCCTGCTCGGTGTTATACTAGGTGACTTCAACTCCGCCACCCCTTATGGGGTGATTCTGTCACTTCTCCAAGATATTAATAGATCTCCTAACCCCTTTTCCCTGGGATGCCTTAACACAGGACTCCCAACTATGAACGTTTGATTCACACACTTTCTTCTTGTATTTAATTTCTTTTGCTCCATTCCCTTATGGATGTTTTACCTGGTCGCTTGATTATTTAATTGTCGCGATATTACATAGCATTAAACGAGCTTTTGCCCAAGCCCAATGCAAAACCAACTCAGCTGGCGTTATGATCGAGCGGAGTGGGCCTCTTTTTTATCAGGCGACAGCTATCCATCTTTCTCCTTTCATAAGCTGTCTCGAACTGTTGATGATGCCTTTCGCTTTCCAGAAAGTAGTCATCTCGGCAGCGGAAGCTTGCAATTCCACAGTCTTCCTCAGACAGGCGGTCGCAAACCCCTTGGTGGTCCCAAGAGTGGCGCTACAGCCAACGAGATGAACAAGCACTCGCTACGGCATATTACAAAAAAGGCGTATACTCCCAAAATGATTATTTTTAAAGCTGCGGCGGCGAGATCTGGTCGAATATCGTCAAACGCGTAAACAAGATTTTCGAACTTACATATCGGCTGTTAACTTCCCCTTATCTTAGTGTGGAAAGTTACACAGAAAATATCTTGCTACCCCATGCTCTTCACCCACAGTCCTCCGTTATGGCCTGAATAATGTATGATAACTTTCAGCTCGGCGGTGTAGCGGTGCGTTAGGTTATACTTTGGTAGCGCATTTTCGGCTCATTCCGCTACACTGAAGCCCTTTCAAAAACTGAGAACTGACACAGCCTACCAGACTTTTCAACAGCGAAAGGAGAAGATCATACCTACAACGTCTTTTTTACACTTGCAGAGTAATCAAACTGGCATTTGGCAAATAGCAAAGCGGTGCCCTTGTCCAGACATGATTTCTTACATCATGCTCGTCATATCCATCCTTCGGCGTCAGCATTTTTGCTGATTTCTGTATAATAGAATTTGGGATGAATCTTCTTTTCCTTCTATTTGGACTACAGCTTTTGTAATTCCTATCCCAAACCTGGGAAAGATCCGAAGTTGGCATGACAAACAAAGACGACAATTTCGCTGACCTGTCACTCCTGTAATTAATGGGAGAAAATGGGTTTCTGGCCGCCTTCTCCCTGTCCTGGAGAGCCGTCAAGCTTCTCAAAATTCAATTTTGGTTTTGAAAATGAATCGACTGCGGACCCTTGGTAAAATTAGACCATGACATCCGAAAAAGCTTCTCAATGGTGGGATGGTTCTTGGTGTCTTTTTTTGAACCTTGAAAAGGCTTACGAACAACGTGTGAGAACTGGATTCTCCTTAATACTCCATTCGCTGGTTCCAGCGGACAACTCCTTATTCTATCAATGCTTTTATCACAACAGATATCTATCCGGTTGGTGCTCTTCTATTTCTGTCAGCTGCCACTTTACTTCTGGAATGAAGGCGTTCCGGCAGGGTAGTGTTTAAGTGTACTACTATTTGCTCTTGGATTCAATGATATTGTTACCTCTATTCCAGCGACTGCCCTTTCTCGAACGGCAACTTAAACTAGCTATTGAAAATATTTCACGAACGGCAACTTCAACTGGCTATTGAAAATATTTCACAGTGGGCTAGCTCCCATGGCTTCCATTTTTCTCCCACCAAAAACTCAGCAGTGCTTTTTAAGAAAAAAGGGAATCGAAGAATTGCCACTTCTTCCAGCGAACCTAACGTTATATGGTTTCGCCATTCGTGTAACTTCAGCAGGTCAATTTCTAGGACTCATCTAGATGACCACTTAGCAATGCACCGCAATTAAACACCTAAAACAACTTGTCATCGCACCTTTGACCTACGTCATCTCGCTCAAAATCTTGGGGTGCTGAATCGCAATTCCCTTTTACATGTCTTTACGTAGCGCTAATCCGATCGAAACTGGATTATGCTTTGCATATATGGTCCAGGCCTCCACATCACGCTACACTCTGTTGATCATCCAAAAAGCGAAGCGATCGTATCTCGCACTGGAGCTTTTTTCGATGTTCCAGGTGAGCTTGAAGTGATCCAATTGTGATGCCACTCTCTCTTCGAAGAGGATACATCATGTGTAAACAGTTCTTCGTTTTCAAACCAATACCGTCTGCTCTACACCGATTCTGCAGGAGGTACTCAGAATCCTATTACTGGCCAATTGCAAAGACGGTTCTAATCTTTAGTTTCTCTCACATCCATTTTCAAAAGGTGCTGCTTTCTCTTTGACGAAGGGTACCACCTTGCTATTCCTCTCCTATCCATTTGCTGGCTTGACATGCTCTCTCCAAAATCTACATCCTGCTGCCGTTTAAAAGCATCATTTCTGTCTCAGCCGCAGTTCACGATTGAATTTACTCCAGTGTTTACTGACGGCTCTAAATAGGGACAGTGTGGGCGCTTCTGCTGTCTTCTCTGACCACCTCTTCCATACCCTTCCCCCTTATGCTTTCAATTTTTACAGCAGAGTTAACGCTATAATGATGTGCCTTTTTCGAATTCCTAATCTTAACAATGATCACTCATATTCGTTTTTCAGACTCGGCTTATGCGGCGCTACAAGATTAAACCATTATTCTAAACGCAATGTATCAGCTGTGCGCAAGTCAATTCTTCGACTTCTCCACTCCCGTAAAAAACATTATTTTAATGTGACTCCTCTCATGTAGGGTAATGGCAATGATCGCTGATAGAGAGGCAAAATGGCGCCTCTCTTCTCGGGTTGTTCATGGTACTCTCCCGGAATGCCATGTCGACAGGCGCTCGCCATCAACTGAATTACTATCCTGCTCTCTCGACGGGGCTTTCCGATCTTGTTGGCAAGAGTGCTGGACGAGTCATCGGCGGGGAGGGAAAACTTAGAAACATAAAGCCGAATATCGGTGAGTGGTCTTCGCTCCACAAATGAAAGCGCTTACCGAGGTGATACTTGCACGCCTCGTATTGGCCATACTACTCACAGTCACTATATGTCACGTGACCTCCTGTTTGCAATTTTGCCGTCACAGACCGCAATCTGTTCGTTATATTTCATTGATTGTTCCCAACTGGACCTATTGTCTGTCGTTTATTTTCCATACTTTCGGCATAAACTTCTAAAAGATTATCCATATCTTATCTGAAACCTCCCACTTTAACAGTAACATATTTTTTCCTTGTATCTTCAAGAGTGAATATTCTTTATAGCATTTGATTTATTATGTAATCCCTTAGTTTTAAAATGCAAGATAAAATTTTATTTAGTTTTTTATTTATTTTTGACTGATGAATATTCATTTCACCAATCAAATCTTTTTTTGACATTTGAACATGTATATTGACAGGGGCCCTGAACATCTATCGTGCGAGTTTCAGACTCCAGGGGGGCGGCTCATTGTAGTCGCCGTGTGGGCTCCTTACCACGTATATCTTCTAAAAAAAAAAAATCTAAAGAAACATCATAATCATTTCACTACTAACATAGGCGATAAAGAGACAGGGTAACTTATGATATAAGAAACCTAACTAAAGTGAGAGCAGTAGTACTCACATGGAAATCTCTCTCGTCAGTATACTACAGTATAATAGTATACCTTCTCTCATGATATGCAGAGGTCTTGCGGTAGACACTCGGGTGTGTGTGAAAAAATAGAACGGTGAAGTACTTAAATGATATATGTGACGCCCCCGCATCTAGACACTCAATCTATATAACCAAATTGATGAAAGGGTTCTCTACATGATCGATAGCGATACCATTTATTAATCACATTACTTCTCACTAGACCGAGGAAAATAGAGACTCATGCGCTTTATGGAGTCACTCACAATTATATATAATTATAATAATAGTATTAAAATCATTTTTTTTTTTTTATCTTTGTATATTATTTCTTAATTATTTTTTTTTTTTATTTTTTTTTTTTTTTTTTTTTTTTTGTTTGTTGTTTTTTTTTTTATAATTCTTGGTAAAACAAAATTCAAAAACCTATAAAAAATAGTGCTTGTCTCCCGATTGCCTCATCTTGACACTATCTTTACTATCAAATTACAACAAAAAAATTTAATAAAAAATAATACTAATAGTAAAAACTGAAGGGCCTCATCATCACCCTACCTGCTTCTCTATTTAGTCTATCTGCAGCTAATTTTAATTGGTCGACAAAATTTAGTAACTCCTTTGTGGTATAATCAATGCTTTCAATCTCAGGAATTGCCAGAAGACATTCATCAGCCATAAAACCGCATAATTCTGGATTTGCAGCAGTTAAAATTACTGAAAAAAAGGCTAAATTTTACTTTCAAGTTTTAATATAACCTTATATTTAAAATAATTATTAAATAATGGAAACAAAATTGAATTGTTAGAACAATAAGGGAAAAATTTAATAAGCTACAATGAAATTGTTTTAATATATTATTATAAAAAAAATATATCAAAATTGTAATATAAATCTTAATAATCAATTTTACATACCTGATGCCATAGCTGGGCCAACTCCTTTAAGATTACATAATGCTTGAATAGCTGAACCTAGATCTTCCTTTTTTAGAAGAGCTCTAAAAGCTTTCTTTGTCTCTGTTATACACAGACGTGGAGTATTCATTTGAATCAAGTCTTTTAATCTGGGCGAAAATTTGCCTCTCTGATATTTAAAAAAAAATAAAAATAATAATTAAGTGAAATTGAAGATATTCTAGAATGGTAAATAACCTTTTAGACAAAATGTTTGCAAATTATTATGTTATTTTTATTAGTGAAAAATATGTGATAGTTCAAACGTATCAAAGATGTAAAAATTTACTACAAAACTTACATATAATTTCCATCGCATACATTTGCACAATTCTTCATGTGTAAGATGAGCATCTTTTCCTCTCGATTTAATTTTTTTGGGTAATTCATTTTGGTACCTATAAAAAATAATTAAATTTTATATATATATATATATATATATATATATATATATATATAATATATATATATATATAAATATATATATAATATATATATATATATATATATATATATATATATATATATATATATATATATATATATATATATATATATATATTACAGTGAATGTAAATTAACACGAGATTATGCATAATAAATAGTAAATAAATATACGAGTAGTTACAACAATATAAATTTAATGTAAATGCACAACACACGAACATTTGCAAACTCCTGATGGAGAAACATAAAAATTGTCATAAAGAAATTTAATATTTACCATGTTTACTGGTTGTTATAAATTAATTATTATTCATAATATCTATATATTTACATTTACTGATTATATATATATATATATATATAATATATATATATATATATATATATATATATATATATATATATATATATATAAAATTTCTAACTGCTATATATACTTAACATATATATATATATATATATATATATATATATATTAATTTCTTATGTATCGAAAACGGATTAGCCTATTAAACTTATTAAATATAAAGTATGAAGTAAAAACAAAAGCTAACTTTTCTCTTACTCTATTATTATTATTATTATTATTATTATTATTATTATTATTATTATTATTATTATTATTATACAATTAATTATTATTATTATAAAAAATAAAATTATTATTATTATTATTAAAATAAAATAATTAGCTATAAAAATAAAATAGTAATAATAAATTATTATTATATTCTTATTATTATATTATAAAAATAAAATAATTATTATAAAAATATAAATTATTATTATTATTATTATTATTATTATTATTATTATTATTATTATTATTATTATTATTATTATTGGATTTGAAATCGACTAAT
>JABUQX010107290.1:52500-58834 GCA_015478945.1 Trachelipus rathkii
AGCATAGTTGCAGAGCCGGAGCCGAATTGTTTTATTATAAAATAAATGGATTCTGAGCCGGAGCTGGAAAATTAAAGTTGTGGAGCCGGATCCGAAGTTGGAGTCGGAAATTTTAAAATGATGGAGCCAGTTTTGGTCAGAAATGGCAAAAAAAAAAAAAAAAAAACTCTGGTTCCGCAGCCCTCGCTAACAGTACTGCTAATATAAACTAGCGGACAAAATTAACTAAACGCTTGAGATTTAATATATAGGTGGCCAACTGTACCATTAGGATTTGGTTGTGTTGCGTATGTAGTAATCCAAACGGAACAACACAGATAAGAGTTTAAACAGTAGAACCAACAAACTTAACAACCAATTGCAGTACACACCATTCTCAGTCTTAGTGCATATTTCCCAAACTGTATTCTCTGTCCGAGTGCACATCGAGCTCCCCAAGATTCTGCAGTTACGCGAGTGTGCGAAAATTTCGGTGTCAGTGTCTTCATTTGGCTTAGAGTTCTTAAAGAATGGACAGACACACATAGCATGAGATGGGGAAGTTGCAATCATGGGTACCACACTAGGAGACTGGCAGCAACCAAAGACAAGGTCAGTGTCGCCTGAGGGCTACTTTGGTGAAGGATGACAGTTTTCTCTATCCGAGATTTCTGCGAGATCGGTTCCAAACGAGGGTTCAGTCATGAAATCTGTTCCGAAGAGTCAGATATATCCCCATTTCCGATCGTCCAGTTCGAAGAAGAATGTAAGAGGCTGGAATTACTACTAGATAGCCAGACAACGGTATTTTTCTCACCAGGGTGCATCTGGTTGTCCGATTTCAGTTTGCATAGGCCTATGGAAATTGAAAAATCTAGCATTGTCCTCTTCACTGATAAGTTTTGGTTCGCACTATATGTACCTGGCGGATGTCAGCGTGTGTGAAGACATCCAGGAGAGCACTTTGCTCCTTGCAACATTTCTCCAGGGGGTTCCCTTTCGGTAGCGGCTCTGTAATGGTGTGGGCTGGCATAAGTTTTGAGCCCACACGGACAGGGAGACTTGAACGGCAGAAAGGCATGTGAACGAAATCCTTTAAGAATATGTAGTGCTTTTTGTGCCTTTTATTGACGACACGTATTTTTAATCCATGACAGTGTCAGACTGCACACTACAGTGGTTATCCACCTGCACCTCGAAGATTTAGAATTCGCCTCCCGCCCGTATCTACTATAAGACTGGACTTGAATCAAATAAAACATGTATGACTGTATGGGTCCTATGGGATATGTTGGGGTGGCGTGTCAGAGTCCAGGTAATTGCTCCGTCAACATTCAGCGAGCTGGTGGGCGCTTTGACAGAGAAGTGAGACAACATCCCGCAAGACGCCATAATCAGGATCGTTTCATCATATCGGAACGGCTGGAGGATGTACCGAAGGCCGGAGGATGCACTACCCACTATTAATTAGATGTTTTGTTATTTATTGGTGTTAATGTTATACGGTGAATTTTCCATCTTCGTGAATTTATTCTCATTTCTTTTGTTCCTTCAAAATTTTCCCAACGCATGCAAATAAATAAATAAATAAATAATTTTCTACAATATTTAACAACTGAACGTTATTACCACCCAATACAACTACGTTGTAGTGTCTTCTTTCCATAAATACAAATGATGCACAAAATTTGTCTGGGAGTTTGTTTGATTGTTTATTATTATGGAGATTTTCAATCTCCCTTAATTTTCTGAATGCTCACATATTTAGATAATTTTACAGTTATAATCAAAATAAATAAATTTTCTTACGTAACACCAGTGTTTGAATTAAAGCATCGCAAAACCAAATGACTTGCAAATATCAAATCCAATACTTTGGAGAGGACGAATCCACGATTCTTAAAAAAATTATGCTGTATATTGAGAAGAACCATGAAGGAGATGTAAAGAGAAAACACCTCCGATATTTATCTCCAACACTCTCCATATGGTATAATGGTACTATTAAGATTCATCCGAAAATACGGCTATGAATTTGAACAGACTGTATTACAGAGCAAAGAGAAAAGGGAAGAAGGATTTAACCACTATGACAATGATAACTTTATAGGGCCGTATGGCGTATATGATACAGATGTATTTTAAAACTGACCTTTTAATTCTTTTAATATGCGACACTCCCTTTGGTCATAGTGATGCCACGGATATAAAATTTTTGACACCTTGATTTTTGACAATCATGGATTTTTTACGTGTATTTTAAGTGATACATTTAATCTTAAAACTATAATAACAAATGGTTTGGTAAAGATTCTTTAATTACCAACACCAAATTGAAGCTTTTATGGGAAGGAGGAAAGTTTTTTGTCGACTTTGAATGCTTTTCTAAGATGCATGTCTTCTAACAGTCTGAATGCGAGTGTGAATCTTTATAATTTTGTGGATGTTCGGCACATGTGAATATGCTGTTATCCGCAATATTACTACTCTAGGACTAGGCCACTATTAACCAGGACTGTGGAGCCGCTTCCATGCAATTTTAAAATGGTGAAGACGGGGTCCGAGTCGGGCTGGAGCCAATAAAACAATTTACTTACTCCGTAACCCTGCTATTCACTTTTGAAGCAGGTGTGAGTTTTCCTATGTAAGAATTTTGAATTCAGATACCGTATCTGGGCTATGAACCATGCTATTTACTTCGTTATTGAAATAAACTTTGAATTAATATATCCAAAGGAAAATCCTTGTGCATAGGGAGATAATATCGTTTACAAATAACTCTCAGCGAAGAGGATAATTAAAGTGTCCAATGTTATAAACTGTTTTGGAATCAAAGGCGCTGCAGGAGGTTCAAAGTCAGCTTATATATAAACATATATTCATATTATAAACAATCTTATCGTTTGAATGCTTGATAACGCTTCATATATATATATATATATATATATTTTTATATATATATTATATAATTATATATATATATATATATATATATATATATATATATATATATATATATATATATATATATATATATATATATATATATGCATTCTTCCTTTAAAAAGGATGTTACATAAAAATGTTACATATCGAAATATCGCTGAACCCTAATCGTCTAACCATACACTGTGACGTGTTAACTTTAACTCCAATAAAGAGAAAAAGCTGCCACATGTTGCTTTTATATCATGTTAATTTTATATGATTTTTTTGTTTTCTATTTTTTTTATTATTTATTTTATTAAGGGGTTCTCGAGCCGATGGTGGACAGAGGGGGACACCTCCCCGTCGTCCCCCCGCTGAGGCCGAGAGACTCTGACTCTTTGACATCTTGGCAATTTAATCTTTGGGTATTCTCTTTAGTTTAAAAAAATAAAAAAACTTTATTGGCAACCTTGTCGTTCTATATTGCCTTGAAATAATCGAAAAAATCGATTACATCGCTCGTTTGATATATATATCGGTTAACATCCTTTAAAAGGTTAAAGTTCTTTTATATATATATATATATATATATATATATATATATATATATATATATATATATATATATATATATATATATATACACCACACACACCACACACACACACACATTATTATTATTACTATACATACTTGCATATATATACATATTACATATATATATATATATATATATATATATATATATATATATATATATATAGAGAAAGAGAGAGAGAGAGAGAAAGAGAGAGTATATATATATAGAGAAAGAAAGAGGAGAGGAGAGAGTATATATAGGTGGAGAAGGAATGGATTAACTGGGGATGGTTGAAGAGTATCGGAGAGGAGAGGTATGATCACAGAAGAGGTGGAGGAGGAAGAATGAGAATATTAAGAAATATGGAAATTTATTTAAATAATTCTCTACAGTATGTTACAACAGAACGTTACACGAAATACTACCACCACTATGTTACCACTAATAGAAGTCACTTTTGTTAAAATTCGAAATTTTTTTTTGTTCAAAATTAATGAAAAAATATGGACTGTAAAATTTCTTTTGCTTCTCACCTTAATTTTATTAAAAGTCTCATTTTATTTTTATTTTTTAGAATTATTGGATAGAAAATGGACATAATATTTTTGTCTAATCAACAATAAATACAGTTATAATATGAATTTAGCTCTGTATAATAATTTTGATTAAAATTTGAAACTTTTAATTTCATAAAAAAATAAATGCTTAAAATATTTTCTCCAACAGAGTTTTTTATAAATTACTTCATGATCTTCATCTGCTTTTAAATGAATATCTAGCCACAATATATGCAGCACACCCTCTTCTTTCTTCTGACGAAAGACCACCATTTAAAGCCCTCTTTGTAAGAACACTCAATATTTTCAATACTCTTTTCTGTCCTCTCCCCCATTCTTTCTGTTTCTTCTTTCCCTATCCAACTCAGACGACGGATAGGAATATATATATATATATATATATATATATATATATATATATATATATAGTATATATATATATATATATATATATATAGAATATAAATATATATATATATATATATATATATATATATATATATATATATATATATATATATATATATATATATATATATATATATATATATATATATATATATATATATATATATATAGGTCAAATATCCGGAAAAGTTTCCACATGTAATCTGGGGAAATCTGGTACTGTTACTAATGAAAAAAAATAAATATTTTATTAATCATGAGACATTTTACCGCAGAAATTAAAAAAATAAAAAAAAATAACGCTTTTAAAATTAAAATTGTTAAAAATCTTTAAAATATTACAGTTTTTTCAATTCGAAGATGCCGCTTACTACGACTGATGACGGAAAGTTGCCAAATGCTGAATTTTTTTTTTTTTAAACGGACAACACCCACGGGTAAACAAGAACGATAGATAGAGTCGGGTTTTCTCGGTCGACGGGGGGACTTCGTCCCTCTGTCCCTCCGTCGGCTCGAACCCCTAAGAAGGATACAGTGAAAAATAATATTTGTCCACTATATTTGTACAGATTGGCAACTTTTTCTCGAGACTGCAGCTTTCAACGTCTTTCAAGTCAAACAGAGCCTGCACTTTACTAATATTAATATGGAGTTATTAATAAATATTAGAATAAATTAATTTTTTTAATTCTTATTTTAAAAATGTCCCTGATTAATAAAATGACATTTATTTCTCGTGTGAGCATACATAGCCTCTAAAGGCTTGCCACGCCTGAACTGCTGGGATGTCACATATTATTACACATATTATTACACATAACAGAGGAGGACCTGAAGGAATGGGAAAAAAAAAAAAAAAGAAAAAAAATATATCTCAAAAAAACTATAAATAGCTACAGCGAAAGGACACATTTTTGAATCCGGTAAAATTTAGATAGGAAAATGTAAAAAATAAAAAATAAAAAATATTATTGTTAATAATTATAGTAATATGATTAGAGAGCCTTTTTAGAGATATTTCAATGATTACTTGTTAAAATAAATAGATTCTACAATTTTGCTTTTTTGATCATAGGAAATAATTCTGCTGGTACTGCACCGATATTTGAAGTCGGTCTTCGGTCTGAACTACGGGTATGATCTTCTCCGAGGGTCTCCGAACCCCTGCTCTTGTGGAGTTTATATGTCGCGGGGTTCCTCCGTCTCTACGGGTATGGAAATGTCCCCCCCTGTGTTCCCGTCGGCTCGAGCCCCTAAAAAAATAAATATTTATTTGGACATTTATTTATTTATTTATTTTACATTTTCCTAACTAAAATTTTACAAGGATTCCAAAATGTAACCCCTTTTCGCTGTAGCTATTATATTTTGAGATATGATTTTTTTTAATTTTTTTTTTTTTTTTATGCATTCTCTCCCTTTTTTATCTACGCATTTCCATTTCCCTCAATGTATTCCTTTTTCTCCTGTGGACCATTAGTTTTGATATGGATGATGTTTTGCTCTGCTCTTAAACCTCAAATCACCTCCACACATACATACATACATATATACATATATACATATATATATATATATATATATATATATATATTCTTTATTATAAATAAATCGAATTATTTTTAACAATTTCAACTTATCATTTTTCAGATTTTGGAACGCATTCAGGATATCCCGAAAAAAATGCGAAATTATGTTACGGTGGATTTCCCCCGATCGAAAATTTAAACGATATAGAAGACCAAATGCTATTTAATTCTGAAACGAGATTCGTTCAACAATATATTATGGAGTCAGACCATCAAGATGGAACGTTCGACGCAAGAATTCCCCACCAACACCAGCAACATTACCTAGATGATGTGAATAACGTAGCGAGACA
>JABUQX010107291.1:25000-32500 GCA_015478945.1 Trachelipus rathkii
TCCTTATAACCTTGTTCATTTAACCTCTCACTCCTAATTCTCCCCTCTTCCTTCCTTTTTTTCTTTCATTTCCATCTAAATAATTTAACATAAAACAACATTATGAACTGATATTGTAATCCCCAACCCACTCACTGATTTAACGTCCATCACATACTTCAACATCATCTTCATAACATCAATCATATTTCACACTCCTCACAAAAATCAATCTCCTTCCTACTATCTCATTTTCTCTCGCAACCTCTATATATATATATATATATATATATATATATATATTATATATATATAAATATATAATTATATATATAAAATAAAAATATATATATATATATATATATAATATATATTTATATATGTATATATATTTATTATTATATATATATATATATATATATATATAATATTATATAATATATATAATATATATATATATATATTATATGTATATATATATTATATAGTATATATTATATATATATATAGTATATATATATATACTATATATATATATATATATATATATATATATATATATATATATATATATATTATATATATCTCACTTTTTATACAATATATATATATATATATATATATATATATATATATATATATATATATATATATATATATATATATATATATATATATATATATATATATATATATATATTTATAATATATATATATATGTATATATATATATATATATATATATATATATATATATATATATATTATATATATATATATATGTATATTATATATATATTAATATATATAATAATATATATATATATATATATATATATTATATATATATATATATATATATATACTTATATATTATAGTATATATTCTTTATACTAAAAAAGGACTTAAGAAACATAGCCAAGCAATGAACTCATAAACAGACATTTTGACGTTCCAAAAACTCTTTCAGATATATAAAAGAATCTTGGTAAAATCTGACATTTTTGTCTACGTTTTTAAGTCCTCAAGAGGCTCGAGCATCCTCAATTCGAAATGAAGACGAGGTGGTTAAGATTAGGAGAGATCAGGGAATTCAAAGACCGCAAAGAACTGCACGTGGGAAAAACCTTCCCCACATTTATCATTGGGCTTAATCGTAGGAATACATGTCACGATTTGGGTAAAATTTGACGCTTGAACGTCAGGTCCAACTGACGGAAAGACTTGAAGTGATGATCTAATTTATAATATACACAAGACTAATGATATATATATATATATATATATATTATATATATATTAATATATATATATTATATCGTAATATATAATATATATTATATATATAATATATATATATATATATATAATATATCTATATATATTATCTTATTATATATCTATATATTGGGTGTCGCGGGTTCCTACCCGCCCTCCTCTACGGTATGGAAAACGTCCCCCCTCTTCCCCCCGTCGGCTCAAGCCCCCTAATTTTTTTTTTTTTACATTTTTGTAATGGTTTATATGCTGATTCCAAATACTGTAATTGGTTTTTCGTGTTAAGTTTCCTACTTTTTCGAGATATTTCATTTTGATTTTATTTTAATACATTTTTGTATAAGCTTATATGTCTGATCAAATTGTAATTGTTTTTTTCTGTAACTTTTTTTTTTTAAGTTTATTGTTTAAAAATTATTTTTAAATATTTCAGGAAGTTTTGAATCATGTCCGTCCACTATAATTTCATATTGTTAGGTATCTATATAACTAGCAATATGTTTAAAAAACAAAACAAAAAGAAAATCAAAACTGACGGAGTGATAAAACATACAAGGGCCTATATATATATATTATATTATATTATATATATATTATATATTAATTAGTATATATATTATATAATATATATATTATATATCTATATAATATATAATTTATATATTTATATATATTATAATATATTTATATATTATATATATATATATATATATATATTTTATCTATATATATATATATATATTCATTGAGAATACAATTCCTTTTTCGTTTCTTGCGACCTAATGCTAATGAGGGTGTGAAGACAAGCAATACTGCTTCGAAATTATAATTCAGACAATTTGTTATCACTACTTATAAAATATACATCATTAAAATAACAAATAAATACTAACCCTACGGCCTGCACATCCTAACCTTAATGCAAAAGCAATAAAAACGTTACATTTTTAAACAAAATACCAAACCAATTCTGGCGACTTTCTGTGCTGCAATGAGCGTCGTAAGATCGTAAGGTCGCAAGAAGATCCCCGTCCCCGTCTGTTGAGTGCCCTTTCGGAAAGAATAGCTGTGAACCTGGTCTCTCTAGAACGTAGCTCAGATTATGCTCAAGAGCCATTAATTTCAAAAAATGCTCCACCATAGCGATCCAATTGCGACGAATGCGTCAGTCGACTCCTTGCCACATACTTCCTTCCACGGGTCGACTCGTCATCTAGAACTAGTATATCCAAACGCAGCTCTGACTGATGATCGTCTCGCGCTTTGTACCGATTCTTTTTAAATTGTTGCCTTCTCCCATACGGATCCTAAATTACAATCAAAATTTTTTTGAATTATTGGACTTTGTATTACATAACAATGATAATAATAGTAATAGTCATATAATAATAATAATCTCAATCAACCATGAAAATTGATGAACACATGAAAGAAATAATCCTTGCCTTTACATTTGCTGGTCACATTTCACTTCAACACAATAAGGATGACAATAATATATAATAACTCATATCGTAATAACAATAATAGTTATAATACTAACTCTTATATAACTTATTCATTTTTACAAAATTAGTTAAGGCCATCTTCCAAAGTGTACATCTCTGTCACAATTTAAACTAAAACATAAACTTACCCGATCACACGGAACGTTGAATCCTGTGGACTAATAACAAATTGATGATGAAACCACGGCTTTCCTTTATTAATTTAGCGTTCATTTCACCACCATGCTGGTTAACACCAATAATAGAAACCTCAGTGTTTTAACTGTAATTCTTGTTGAACTAAACTTGTATAGAGAACGATGATAAGCAAATACATGGCTAACATTTTTTTTAACTCTTTGGTTTGTGTGCTTTCGTATTAGCACTAGCTCTTCAACTATATAATATATTTATTAAATAAATATATATATATATATATTATATATTATATAATATATATAGTATATATATATATAACCATACATATATATATTATATATATTATAATATATACTATATATATATATATATATATATATTATATTATAAAATATGAGTGCAAAACAAATATAGTACTTATACATGATACACATACACTACATCTAATCAGAATTAAAATTAATATATGGAGAATCATTTTCAAATATGCTTTTCTTTTCTTTTATTTTATTTTTTTATATGTTAATTTTGATTTCCTTTCTCTTTGCGTCTTTTTTTTTTTGCTTTGGATTTTTTTTTTTAAAATATTTTTTTTATGGTCTCAATCATTTCTAAATAATTTCAAAATATTTTGAAGTGTCTTGTCTTTGAACAGAAGACAAAAACCCGTTTGAATATATATTATATAATTTATATATAAATATTACAATAATTATATATTATATATATTATATATACTATTATATATATATATATATATATATATACTATATATTATATATATATTAATATATATACTATATATATAGAGTATATATATCATAAGGTATTCAGTACGGATATATCGAAAAAGTATATTTACTAAATTTTGTATCTTTCCCACTTTAGAAGGTACTTTTTTTTTTAATTAATAAGCATAAAGAATTAAAGTTGCCAAGCTTTTTTTTTTAACCAATAAGCATAAGATTAAAATTTCCAGTAATATATAAAATTTTAGCATCAACTTAAATACTCTTACTATTAGCTTACTTACTTAATTCACTTAATTACTTTACTTACGTTATGTTACTTACTTACTACTTACTTACTTACTTGTACTTAACACTAATTAATCTTACTTTAAATATATAATTATGCACACTATTTACTTTGCAGTAGTATTTTTGTACTCCTCTCCATTAAAATTTTTCTTCTTTTCCCACAAAAATTTGCAAGAGAAAGATCGTACTGAATGTTATATATATTATATATATATATTATAATATATTATATATATATATAATATATATATTATATATATATCATATAATTATTATATATATATATATATAGTATAGTATATAGTATATAGTATATTATAATAATGTCATATATATATATATATATATATATATATACTTCGATGATTTCTCTTTTATTTCAAAACATGACTAATTATTTTCAAAAGGACTTTAATCAAAAGTCATTTTTCAAATATTATATTTTTCAAAAGAAAAAATTTCGCTAGAAATTACGAAATTGAATCTACAGGATCCGAAAATTAGAAAATTAGCAGAATTATATATATTAAATATTAAAAAATATATTATTATTATTATTATTATTATTATTATTATTATTATTATTATATTATTATTATTATTATTATTATTATTATTATTATATTAAATTAATTTTATATATTATTTATTATATTATTATTATTATTATTATATTATTAATTATTATTATTATTATTATTATTATTATTATTATTATTATTATTATTGTTGTTGTTGTTGTTGTTGTTGTTGTTGTTGTTGTTGTTGTTGTTGTTGTTGTTGTTGTTGTTGTTGTTTTTGTTGTTGTTGTTCTTTGTTGTTGTTGTTGTTGCTTTTCAATTTAAACAATGGTTATTTATATGATTTCGGGTTTGATATTCGGGTATTCCCAGAGTTTTTCCTTTATGAGTTTGGATGTTACTTATTAATATATATTATCTGCTTTTAAACATCAACTTAAAAATACTTCTTATGCTTTGCACTTGGAAATCTCGTCTAGTAGGTAAAAGGAGATATGTGTTGAGAGGTAAATATGCCCCTTTTTTCCACTGGTATATTTAAAATGTTGTTACTCCTTTTATCAACTTCAATCAATTTACTTTCTTTGGCTTCAAATTTTTAATTAAAATTATTAAAAAAGAGACAGGAAAAACTCTCAAATGCTTAAGTTCTTCTTCTTCTTCTTCTTCTTCTTCTTCTTCTTCTTCTTTTTCTTTTTCTTTTTCTTCTTCTTCTCTTCTTCTTCTTCTCTTCTTCTTCATGCTTCTTTCTTCTTCTTTCTTCTCTGCTTCTTCCTCGTCGCGTTTTCTTTTCTTCTTCTTTTCTTCTTTCTTCTCTCTTCTTCTTCTCTCTCTTGTCTCTTCTCTTCTTATTTTCTTCTTCTTTTTTTTCTTTTCTTTTTCCCTTTTTCCTTTTTCTTTTTTTTCTCTCTGTTTTCTTTTTTTTTTTCCTTTTTGTCTTCTTTCTTCTTTCTTCTTCTTCTCTTACTTCTTTCTTTCTTTTTCTTCTTCTTCTTCTATTATTTTCTTCTTTCTTTTCTTCTTTCTTCTTCTTCTTCTTCTTCTTCTTCTTCTTCTTCTTCTTCTTCTTCTTCTTCTTCTTCTTCTTCTTCTTCTTCTTCTTCTTCTTCTTCTTCTTCTTCTTCTCTTCTTTTTTTCTTCCTCTTTTTTTTCCCCTTTTCTTCTTTCTTCTTTTTTATTCTTTTCTTTTTTTTCTTTCTTTTTTTTTTTTTCTTTCTTCTTCTTCTATTATTATTATTATTTTATTATTCTTTTTTTATTAATATTATCATTAATGTTAAATATTGATGATTTTGGGTATAGCATTTCTTATTATGAATGTTATAATTTTTATTTTATTATTAATTATTATTTATTATATTAATTATTAAAATATTAATTATTATTATATATTATTTATTCATAAGCTATTATTTATTATTTATATTATTTATTATTATTAAATTATTTATTATTATTAAGTAATTATATGTAATTATTATTATTATTATTAATTATTACTTATTATTATTATTATTTGAAATTTTTTATCATTCAGCTTCAAATTTAATGCGAGATTTGAAAAGCCTTTTTCGAATTTCCTAAGGTATCAACTATAACAAGCAGCTTTATGATTGAGTTTATTTTAAGGACTATAGCTTGAGTAGAAAGAAACAACTGCTTTCTGAACTTTTAAATCTAATATTTCGCCTGGCCACTCTTCAGGCATCATCAAAGACCTGTTCTTGAGAATTTTACGGAAACACGCAAAATAAAGTTTTTAAATACGTAAAAACAAAAATTGAAATGCGCTAAACAATAGAACACGTATAAACAAAGTTTAAGATTTTAACGTAAGTAATAAGTTATAATATTATTATTTAAAGTATTATTATTAAATTATTATTTTTATTAATATATTATTATTATTTTATTATTATTATTATTATTTTATTATTATTATTTATTGATTTATTAATTTATATATTACATTATTATTTATATATATTATCATTCATCATCTTTTTTGTCATTACCTTATAAATTTTTATAAGTATTATTTACTATTTATTTTATTATTACTATTTTATCATTATTATTATTTTTAAAACCAAAATTTATTTTATATTTATAAGTTTATTATAGTTATTTTACAATAATAATTAAATTATTTTATTGAATATTAATTATTTATTCATCAATTAAGGAAGAATAAAACATTTTCTACTTTTCTTTTTTTTTTTTAATTTTAATATAAAATTTTGCAAAAAAAAAAATATTAATAATTATTTCTGACATTCTTCAATTATTATTATTTAATTTTATTATTATTGATTTTTATTAATTATTATTATTAATTATTATATTATTATTAATTATGCTATTATTATATATTATTATTATATTATTATTTATTTTTTTTTTTTACGACTTGACACCGCGGCTCATTGGGCAGAGCCTATTCAAGTGAGGGGGTGTTGAAAGTTCAATATTCTGCTAACTCAATTACGCAAGATGACACAGGACGCAGGCTTTAAGTGAGGAGAGATTAAATTGAGTATGGAAAAACAATGAAGATGGAAGAGAATTCCACAGAACAGAGGCGGCAGGAAAGAAGGAAGCACACCGCAGCGAACTATCCTGGAGTTACTAATATCAAGCACAAACATCATGTGGCCGACACAACACCTCCTTGTGCTTTCGTCGGGCGTCGTAAAGGTGGTGGTACGCGAGTGGAAGTTCTCCTCGAGCGCGCTACGGTGTACCTATAGAAAAGAGATAAAGCTCCAACATCCCGCCGTCAAGATAGAGGGTCAAGTGAACTAGAATGTACATTGGCAGTTTATTAAGTCTTGTTGGCCTTTGGACTCGACCCTATCCACAACCGAGCCTGGTGAAACCAGAGCCCGCCCAGATATGAGAGCAGTATCCATACAAGAGGTCGGATGAGAACCTTGTATTGGCTGGATGCACTGAGAAGAGAAAAAAGTCACAAGCAAAGTCTAAAACAGAACTCCCTATTTCTTTGAGGCTGCCGCTATGCACCGTTGTGATGT